>VSDK01005948.1:7260-29817 GCA_009767595.1 Symbiodinium kawagutii
CCACCACCCGCCGCCAACAACCAGCAGCAGCTAGCAACATCATCAGTATCAGCAGAAACGAACAGCAGCAGCACGAACAGCAGCAGCAGCAGCAGCAGCACACGGAGCACGCGGATTGTCTCGTGCCAGGTGGGCGAAATGCTGGAGACTTTGAAGTCGCAAGAGTGTGAAATGGTCATTTGCACGAAGGCACTGTGACAAACAGATGGCACGAGATTCCTGGTTGTTTGATGCTGGGTGGTAGCGTCAAACATGGTTATGATTTGCACACGAATTACATTGAATTACATCCAATTACTGGATTTCCAAGCTAGTTTCTCTTTGATCATTTGCTTGGAAACCTTTACCTTACCTTACCTCACCTTACCAAGCAGCTGTTGCTATGGTTTTGATTGGACCCTTTGTGCTTTAGTGCCAGATGTGCCATGTTTGAAAGGTGCATCTTCATTGTTCGTATGTATAGAAACATAACATTGAAGTATCTACTGATGTTGGCTGATCATATGTGCAACATGTTCCTTTTCATATCACATGCACATTTGTTACTCAAAATTGACGTTCAAGGTAACAACCACCCTGCAGATCATCATATTTGCTGGTTTCTCAAAATAGGGGTACCCTCAGTTATCATCTACTTATTCACCATCTATAGTAGTAAAACATCCATAACTTTGGGGTTCCCAATTTTGAGAACCCCCTCAATAGTCATCTTAATCCCCTATAATCGCCTATAATCCCTTACAATCCCCTATTATTGTTGCTATTTTTCCCATACCATCTACCATTATTGAGCATTTATAGGTGATAACTGTGATAACCCAACCATGATAGCCATCTCTTTGCCACAGCTTCAGGGCCTAATTGGACCAGTGCAGTTGACCTTGGATCGCCTGAACCTCTTGTCCTACTTCAGCCAGGTGTGGCGGCAAGGGCAGGGCCAAGGGTTGGGTTACAAGCTGTGCGGCTTCCGTTGGTAAGACATCACGACGTAGAGAAGTCAATGATGTTCACTTATATTTTTTTTAGTGAGTGATGGTGATTTAGTTCAGGACGATCATGTAGGTAAGGTTGGTTAATTAGTCCACGATGGTCCGTTTAGCGATGTTAGGCTTGTTTTCATGGTTGAAGAAATGTGTTTAGAAGTTCAGGCTGTAGTTTGTCAATCTACCTACCTAGCTACCTGTCTACCTAAGTATTCAACTATCTAACATTATTTTTGTTTATTTAGCTAGGAAACTATTTCCTTGCGAATTCATCGGCCTAGCAAGCCGCTATCTATTATGCCAACCCATATGTCTAGCCAGTTTGCAATCTACGTATCTACCTATGAAACTTTCTAACTATGTAATTTCCTCTCTATCCAGCTATTTTTTTTGGATAGATACCGATTGGTCCAGTTTTCTATCTATCTATCTATCTATCTAATATATATATATATATATATTATTTTGTCTTATCTTATTTTATCTTTTCTCATCTTATTGTATTTTTTCTTATTTTATCTTAATCTTATCTTATCATATCATATCTTAATCTTATTTCATTTTATCGTATCGTATCTTATCTTATCTTATCCTATCCTATCCTATCCTATCTATCTATTTATCTATCTATTTATCTATCTATCTATCTATCTATCTATCTATCTATCTATCTATCTATCTATCTATCTATGTCTCACACTTGTGACGTGAAAAATGGGATATGTGTGTGTGTGAGCATTAACCCTTACCAGTCTAGCTGCTTCTCGCTGGGCAACAACACCAACGGATGTTTGTGTCCAGGGGGCAGACACGGTATCATCATCTGGTCAGACCGAAGAGCTGGTGAGCGGGTGGAAACAATCAGCGGGAACACGGAATCTTTGATATGGCGAGCTGGGTCAAGCAGTTAACCAACCAACGTTCATGGGGGATTTCCACCAACAATTTCATAGGAAAAGCAATGGTTAATGACGGGGGAACCAGGGGTACGGGGTTTTGACCCACAGCCATATGGTGGTTTCTCAAAATAGGGAACCCAAAACATGGTGGGTTTATTACTACAAATGGTCAATATTGAATGATTTGGGGACCCCTATTTTGAGAAACCCCCATATGGGTTTGTCGATAAATGGTGGCTTTATATTGATCGACGATGGTTAATGACAAGGGATTACAACAACAGATTTATGGTTGAACAACTACTAGTTGATGGGTTTGTACAAAAATGGTTCTTGGCCATTAACGGATGGTTAGTAGCTACCACCATCTGTGGACAAACCCACATCATGCTATGTAGAATGACGATTGTGAATCATGGCACGCGCTGATGACTATTGACATGAACGTCAGCTGGTGTAGTCTACAACGACCATCATGTATATATAGTGGTTCACAATGCACCCCATTTGTTGGTTTCGGGCCTCTGTGCCTGTGCCAAGCTGACGCCATGACCAGTGCCACAGAGAGACAACAGCCAGCAACCACAGGAATCCCCCCCTGTCTGGCTCGCAAACCACGTGGAAATTGTATTATTGACCATTGTTGCTGACGTTAGATTGTCACTGACGCTATTGAACCGCTAAAAATCCTTGGCTAGCCATTCTGAATCAATGATGTGCTGCGTAAAGGCAATGTTAATCATTAACCCGATAAAGTCAATGAATAACGAACACTAATTATAGATCAGTACTATCGTTATCACTTAGTTTGTTATGAATAACCTTAGTTGAATCATTATATAAACACTAATTCTAGCTAGTACTATCACAAGAGTTACTTGATGATCACCTGTCATCACCGATTGACCGATCAGTCTGCCAGTACGAATCATGTATGTCAAGCAGTAAACCAATTTGTTCATCAATGATTCTGACCAATCATGACCAGTTTTAATCATTGACGTCAAGCAGTAAACCGATTTGTTCATCAATGATTCACCCGGTTGATCCAGCATGGCACAGCAATTCCGCCTCAGATCTATGGTCACATTGGAGAGACCTACGGAGCCATGCCCTTTGACAAGCAGGCCGAAGGGGGATCAGCCTGGAGACCCACGTGGTCGTGAGAGCTCTTCGGAGGCCCAGATGGTTTTGAAACAAATCAGATCCAGTTGTGTTTGTTTGGTTGAAAAAATGATTTTTGAATACATGATTGTGCAATTATGTACGAATTTGTTTGTTTCAAAATTTGTTTGCTTGTAAATTTGACGAACATAATTGGTTTGCTTGTTTGATTTTGTTTGTTTGTTTGTTTGCTTGTTTGTTCGTACATAACTACAGAATCATGTATTCATGAACTCTGCATGGTTTTGACACCCATTGACATTGGTCATTAGCAATCATCCCAGAAAGGAGTAGGGCTGGTTCACGTCCCAACGGTTCAACATCCAAACTTCGGGCTTTGTTCATTTTTGGGATCGGTTCACAAACTGGGGATTGGGGACCACCAACCTATGTAGATGTGAACCCCCGAGCAACAGCAAGACATCACATTTGATCTGGATCACATTGGGAAGTACAGATGATTGCTCAGATTGACCCCCGAATCTTAGAATCTTCAGATTCCCTTTGCCAATTGTTTTCAACGATGAATTTCAACAAACAATGAGGTTGTTTAGTTTACATCCCAACAGAATTATATCTATTACAAATGCAGTCAAATTGTTTGTGTCCTATTCGGTGATCAGTGTCAGTTTATGTTGCAACATTGCCCGGGTTGATTGTGAATGTGTGATTGCATGAACCGTTTACATACTGTAGGGATCTGTAGGGTCTATTCACAATTTGAATTCCCATTAACCAAGCACTATATAATTTCTAGTTCCCGAGAGCGCCTGCGAAGGGTTCTTCGTAAAAAATCAGCCGTATATCAACATCTGTACATCATCACATCAGCAACATCAACATCTGTACATCATCACATCAGCAACATCAACATCTTCACATCATCACATCTGCAGATCTAGATCTTCGCATCATCACATCTGCAGATCTAGATCTTCACACCCTCACATCTGCAGATCTAGATCTTCACACCCTCACATCTGCAGATCTAGATCTTCACACCCTCACATCTGCAGATCTAGATCTTCACACCCTCACATCTGCAGATCTAGATCTTCACACCCTCACATCTGCAGATCTAGATCATCACACCCTCACATCTGCAGATCTAGATCTTCACACCCTCACATCTGCAGATCTAGATCTTCACACCCTCACATCTGCAGATCTAGATCTTCACACCCTCACATCTGCAGATCTAGATCTTCACACCCTCACATCTGCAGATCTAGATCTTCACACCCTCACATCTGCAGATCTAGATCTTCACACCCTCACATCTGCAGATCTAGATCTTCACACCCTCACATCTGCAGATCTAGATCTTCACACCCTCACATCTGCAGATCTAGATCTTCACACCCTCACATCTGCAGATCTAGATCATCACATCATCACATCTGCAGATCTAGATCTTCACACCCTCACATCTGCAGATCTAGATCATCACATCATCACATCTGCACATCTAGATCATCACATCATCACATCTGCAGATCTAGATCTTCACAATTGACGTCTGCAGATCTAGATCTTCAAACGCTGACATCTGCAGATCTTTCTCTCTCTCGCTCTTCTTTCTTCTTCTCTCTAAGGCCGGGGCGGTGCCGCCGGACCGCCACGAAACGTGACATGTAATTACGCCGTTTCGTGCGTTTCGGACGTCCAAAACCTAGGTAAAATTGCAATTTTGAGTTTTCCCGGGTGACCGTTTCGCGTTTTGTGGACATTGAACGTCAAAAACTGAGGTAAAATTGCGATTTTGAATTCTCAGTCGGAACCGTTTCGCGTTTTCTCGACATTGAACGTCAAAAACTGAGGTAAAATTGCGATTTTGACTTGTCTCCGGTGACCGTTTGGCGTTTTGTGGACATCGAACGTCAAAAACTGAGGTAAAATTGCAATTTTGAAGCGTCACCGGTGACCGTTTCGCGTTTTCGCGACATTGAACGTCAAAAACTGAGGTAAAATTGCAATTTTGAAGCGTCACCGGTGACCGTTTCGCGTTTTCTCGACATTGAACGTCAAAAACTGAGGTAAAATTGCAATTTTGAAGCGTCACCGGTGACCGTGTCGCGTTTTGTGGACATTGAACGTCAAAAACTGAGGTAAAATTGCAATTTTGAAGCGTCACCGGTGACCGTTTCGCGTTTTCTCGACATCGAACGTCGAAAACTGAGGTAAAATTGCGATTTTGAAGCGTCACCGGTGACCGTTTCGCGTTTTCTCGACATCGAACGTCGAAAACTGAGGTGAAATTGTGATTTTGAATTCTCAGTCGTGACCGTTTCGCGTTTTCTCGACATCGAACGTCGAAAACTGAGGTAAAATTGCGATTTTGAACCTTGTTTCGGCACCGCGCACGTTTTGCTGTGGTACGTTTTGATTTGGTGCGTTTTGCTGTCTGGTACGTTTTGCTGTGGTACATTTTGACTTGGTACGTTTTGCTGTGGTACGTTTGGTCTTGGTACGTTTTGTCTTGGTACGTTTTGCTGTGGTACGTTTTGCTGTGGTACGTTTTGCTGTGGTACGTTTTGCTGTGGTACGTTTTGCTGTGGTACGTTTTGCTGTGGTACGTTTTGCTCTGGTACGTTTTGCGCTGGTACGTTTTGATTCGGTACGTTATGCGGTGCGGTACGTTTTGTCTTGGTACGTTTTGCTGTGTTTACGTTTTGATTTGGGACGTTGTGCTGTGGTAGGTTTGGCCTTGGTACGTTTTGTCTTGGTACGTTTTGCTGTCTGAGTCTTGGTACGTTTTGCGCTGGTACGTTTTGCGCTGGTACATTTTGGTTTGGTACGTTTCGATTTGGTACGTTTTGCGGTGTGGTAGGTTTTGTCTTAGTACGTGTTGCTGTGGTACGTTTTGATTTGGGACGTTTTGCTGCGGTACGTTTGGTCTTGGTACGTTTTGTCTTGGTACGTTTTGCGCTGGTACGTTTTGCGCTGGTGGGTTAAGTTGTGGTACTTTTCAATCTCTGGTAGGTTTTGCTGTGGTAGGTTTTGATTTGGTACGTTTTGCTATGGTGCGTTTGGTCTTGGTACGTTTTGTCTTGATACGTTTTGCTGTCTGGTGCGTTTTGCTGTGGTACGTTTTTCTCTGGTACGTTTTGCGCTGGTACGTTTTGATGTGGCGCGCTTTGTCTTGGACCTTAGGTTGTGGTGCGTTTTGCTCTGGTATGTTTTGCTGTCTGGTATGTTTTGACTTGGTACGTTTTGCTGTGGTACGTTTGGTCTTGGTACTTTTTGTCTTGGTAGGTTTTGCTCTGGTACTTTTTGCGCTGGTACGTTAAGTTGTGGTGTGTTTTGCGCCGGTACGCTTCATCATCGCAACCTTCCCATCATTTTCTTCTACTTCATTATCATCACCATCATCTTCACCATCATTTTCGCTGCATCTGTAAATCGATCCGTTATTATTTTTGCTTCGTATACTTGAGGCTGCTATAACATCGCTTTTTTCGCTCTCGGGCCAACCGTCGTCTAGTTGGTGTGTTTTTAAACATGTGTGTTCCCCAATACTTGGGATGGTTGGTTGACTACCAAGCATATGAATTCGTTTCATCAGCTTGGATCAGCTTGGTGGTTATTAGCTAATCCCATCTAATCAATCTGATCCCTATGTTGGTCTTCATTTGCCCTAGGAGTAATGTAACATTCACAAATGGTTGGTTGACTTGCGCACATTTTTCATGACGGCGTTGACTCATTGTTTTCATAACGGGGCGGCTCAACCACCAACCAGTAATGATCATTATTAAACATATGAACCATTATTAACCATCATTAACCATTATTAACCACTAGTTAAGCATGGGTGGCTCAACCACCAACCAGGGTCGGATGTTGGGTGACCACCAACGTCACAGCTAGGTGGCTCAAGATCAGAAGCCCGAGCTGTCAGCCCTGTTGGGAGAGAAATGGCAGGACTGGAAACGCGCAAGCGCCAGGAGAACGGTGGTGCGCCAGGAGATGATGATCTCAACCACTTGGTTTACTGGAAAAAATGTCCCAGGAAACCACTACAATGATGGTATATGGTCACTGAATAGTCGCCATTTTTTCCTGGATCTTTTCGTGTAAGCAAATCATATGACACCCCTCAGGAGCGGCACGGGGATGAAAGCGCCAGCAGGAGTGGGTGATGCGAAGCAGCGATGACTGATGCTGGATGATGGTTGGTCATTGTTGACCTTGTTTCACAATATGTACCAGATAGAATAATTGCCTACAGCAATGCTGAGCAGATATGCCCCTCATCCACCTTCACGGGTTCGTCGATATCATGGCCACATGTCCCACCCCCTCACAACCGTTGTGCATCCTGGCCCCGGCTGGTTCTTTCGGGGCTGGCCGCGCTGTTGCCAGGCCCAATGGTCTTCCAAAGATCAACTCGCAATGACGCTGATGCGCCAGCGAGGTGCGGTGGTTGACGCCAGGAGAGAACCCCCAAGGAGGCCAAGCGCACTGCAGCTACAAACCTTGGCTGGTTGAGCTTGGAGGAGCTTGGAGGAGCTTGGAGCAGGTCATCATTGGTCGGTCATCAACTTTCGATCTGGGACTGGGGTAGACCCATGGGCATGTTTCTTGACCTATGCATTGGAACCCATCCGACCTCCAGATTCTGGGAGCCACTGCTTTGCACGGCCAAATTGCATTGGTTCATCCTTCTTCAGGGTTTTATAGGGTTTGGGAAAAGAGATTGATGAACAACAGAGAGTTTTAGCTTCGCAGTTCCTTGGCTACGCCAACGCCTTGCAAACCCGTGATGAACCTCAGTGCAAGCTATGGCTGAGAAAAAAGATTGATGAACAACAGAACTTCTATTTGCAGATGTATGATGTATGTCCATCTTTGAGTAGATGCTGCAGATCCTACGGAGATGGTCCAATAGCCCATATTCAGCATCTCCTCCAGGATGCTTCTATCATCCTTGCAAACGGCCCAAAAGTTTGGCCAGTCAAAATCCAAGTGTCCTCATGTCTCTTCACAGAAATCAACAGAGTTGCGTGGCTTTCTGGTGACTCGCGTTCAGATGATAAGCTGACAATTTTTACTCTGAAAGTGTTCGGAAGTGATGTCCCAGCAAGTTTTTGGCGGCTTACAATATCTAGTCATGAAAGTGTTTGTCTCTGTCAACAGACCACCAAAATAAATGATATTAATCTCATCCCAAATAAAGGAATCTGAACCCTAAAGGGTTGGAACGAGGCCATGGATGTTGTTGGGATGTTGGTTGACAATGGTTGATATATCTCCTTGTTCACCAATGATAAATCGCCTCGAGACTTCTCTGATGAAATGGCTCGGTTTTGGGGTACCATGGGATTAGCCCCTGTGCTTATTGACAGCCCCTTGTTTGTCGGTAGTTCATCAACTAGCAGTCTGGTAATGTATCAAAGTCTACCTGTAGCTTGGTTGGCCTAAGATGCCTGAAATACCTAGGGTTGCAATGGGTTGCATATCCATTTGATTATGTATATCTCTACATTTATTTAATATATATATATATTTAATATATGTATGCACATATATATAAATTCATTCATATTTGCTTTTTGTCTTTTGGATGGACATATACGCAGGATATCTATATGTATGTATGCATACAGTATGTATATATGTATATATATTTCTTTATATATATATATGTGTGTGTGTGTCTACTGCAAAAGGCTGATATGTGTGTATGCGCATACATACCATATTGAAGAAGAGAATATCTACTCCACGTTTATTCACGTTGAATTTCTACAGATAGATATGTATATATATGTATATTTGCATACATGCATGTACTGTATATATATATAACCCACGACCTCGTGTTTGCTAAGTCTGGATGGACTCTTCATGCACAGGGGATGTTGAATCTGCAGGTCTCACTGGGGAGCAAGTGATTCTGGTGGAAGATGACCCCCAGGCCAGGCACCGCGTTTTCCGGGGCCAAAGTGAAACTGGGGAGTTCTTAATAATGGTTAATAATGGTTGATAAGAACTCCCCAGGTTGGTTAACGACCTATAATAATGGCTTGATAATGGTCATATATGGTCTTCAAATATGGTTGGTTTACGGCCTATAAATGGTTAATAATGGTTGACAATAGCGAAAAATAACCAAAAATCATGGGGGATATACGAACCATATGGTGGCTTCTCAAAATGGGGGGTACCTCAAGGATGGTTGGTTCACTCCTATAAATGGTTTCCAAAATGCTTGGTTTGCTACTATACCTGATTGATAATAGATGCTTTGGGGGTACCCGTATTTTGAGAAACAGCCAAATGCCCAAGTCAGCCCATATTTGACCGACTGGAAGCTGAGCAAAGCATTCATTTGTTAATTTGTTAGCATAGATGTGTTCAGTGATAAAGATTGGCTGCAGTTCCTGCCAAAAATTGATTACTTGAGCGTGTGCTCATCTCCATGTGCATGCTATGCAAAAAGACAATATTGTTAATTTGATCATGAACTTTGATGCCATACACATTATTTCACGCATAGTATCCAAGGACATAGATATTTCATTGTTCAAACATTGATGTACAGATGTATCTATTTGTTCCAACCTTATATCTGTATATGTTTTAGATGTAGTGATGTATGTAGACATGTATGCATACCCGTACAAGCGTGTTGCGGGGACATTTACATGTTGCTGCACTGTCTTTATCTATGCATTCCATTCTTGTTGTGAACATTTATAAGATCTAAGAATGAGATATTGTGCCCATTGAAACGGTGTCCTGATGGGTTTTACCGACATTAAGATGTGCAAAGAAACCCGTGAAAAAAACCCGTCACTTCAAGGTGGTGATGGTTTTCACCGACAGCCATAGCTGGTATATCCCCTATAGTTGCTAATTGTTATTATTGCTGTTATGATTACCAGCCATAACATATGGAGGATAACATATTATCCCAGCAATAACATATATAGTTGCTAGTGATTATCCCCTATGTTCTCCCCTATAGTTGTTATTCTTGTGGCCCATTGCCACATGTTCTCACCGTTACGGGCCACGTGTCGGTCCGGTTTCCGCGGTACGTACGCCACGGGTTCTCGTTCCGGACGCCGTCGTCACGTGTCAGGAAGTCCGCAAGGCCAAGTCGGTGTGCAGGTGCCGGCGCACCATCCACCGGTGTTGAGGGTATCTAAGTGGCGTGGCGAGTTGGGTCAAGCCGTTAACCAACCAACCAATGGTTAACTAGCTGGCTAATGGTTAATAATAGGGGATGAAAACCAACAATAGTAGTGGATATAACCATCTATGTATGGCGAGCTGGGTCAAGCAGTTAACCAACCAATGGTTAACTAGCTGGTTTAGCTGGTTAATAATAAGGCTTACATCTAGCAACTAGCTTGGGGATATACCAGCTATATATGGCGAGTTGGGTCAATATTAATCAACCAACAATTTCATAGGGAAAAACGGCTGGTTAATGGTTAACAATACGGGATGATAACTAACAATAGTAGGGGACAAAATAGTAGGGGATATATACCAACTATATGGTTATGGGTCAATATTAACCCACCGATAATGGGGGATAGTAACCAACAAACTATAGGGAAAACAATGGTCAATGATAGGGGAACCAGGGGGACTAACGGTTTTGACTCACAGCGGCAAAGTCGATGACAAACCATGATAAGAGGGACCACCATATGGGGGTTGACCAACCATATAATGATAGGGTATGACAGGGGATAATAGGGGATAATGGTTAATAATGGCAAAGTTGATGATAATTAGTTGGTTAAGCCATGTTGAAGATAATTTGTTGGCAAACTTGATAGTTGGTGAAGCGTTTTTTTTGAATTGTTGGCGGATAAGATATTCTGCAGATATTTGAGATAAGATATTATAATAGTATATACAAATATATGTATATAATGTATATATGTATATGGTATGTTTATACAAATATATTTACAGACATGAATTCAACCATGACCAAATTGGTTCCTTCGCAAAACGCGTAACGATTTTAGGGTAGCCCGAGTTGTGAAGAATTCGATGTTGAGCCGTTTGTTGGACCGCTTGACTTAGTTGAAAGCTGGATGACCCTGTTAAGACTCAAGCACGGTTCATAGCCAGCATTAGCTACACCATTAATAGCATCATGTAATCATTGTTAGTAGGTTGGTGGTTCCGTATGATGGACATGTTTCAATAATATATTCTAAGAAATGGTGTGACAGTCCATGCAAAATGTGATACTCCCGGACCACTCCAATGTGACAAGTTGAGAAGGGAAGCATGGGAGTGATTGGACAGTGCATGATGTGACAGTGGCTGCCATGGTTCCCCACTGGCAGAAGCTGAGGCACTTGCTCATCCTCGCTGAGAAACACATGCATGTGCTTTCTCCTTTGTAGCATACCTACCGTAGTTTCCTGAACTAAAGATGCCTAGTAAACAAAGTTGCACGTGACATGAACTTGTGGTACTTGTATTCGCTCAACTTATGCATTTTGTGTCTTTCCTCCGCACATCGATTGACAGAGACGAGATCAGCATACGCAACTGCGCATAGTCCTTGTGCACCCAGAAGAGATGATGCTTTCCCTAAAAACGAAAGAGGAATCATCCTTCATCCTTATGGGGGATTCCACTCAACGAACGCACAGCCCCAAAGATTTGTGATTACACTCATCGGTGGCCGGCCTGACACTTACCACCCATATCGCATTATAGCTGTGCCGTACGTGTTGATTGTTATTTGGTCATTTTGCCTCACTTTGGTTCAGAAATGACTTCATTGATCTACTTCAGATATGGCTGTGGGTCAAAAACCAGTACCCCTGGTTCCCCTATCATACACCATTGTTTGCCCTATAGTTTGTTGGTTATTATCCCCTCCTGAAATTGGTTTGTAAATATCGACCCAACTCGCCATATCTCTTCAGAGATGACGAAAACTCCTGCGACGAATGCACTCGGTCCCCATGTAGCCCCCCCCATGTGGCGGTTTCTCAAAATAGAGGTACACCCAAATCATCCAAAAGTAACCATTTATATAGTTATACACCAACCATTATCAATAGCTATCTAAAACCACCATATCACTATTATCAACCTGTTGTCAACCATATCATAGTTCTAGATTATCCCATATTAACCATTAACTATTTATAGACTTATGCATAACATTTATAAACCAACCATTTATCCCTTATTTCAAGAAACCACCATGGTACGGCGCCTGCGACGAAATCTGTGTGCTGTCCAGGACATTGCTGGTGAAGGAAGCTCGTGGACTTACAGCTGCCCAACTCGTGGGGGCATCCCATTGTTGAAGGGTGGTGGGGGTGGTGGGGGTTGGGGTGGGGGGGGGTTGGTGGTTGATGGATGCGAATCAAAGATAGCCTTAGTATTGGATATCTTCGCTAGTTGGGGGCTGGTGTTTGATATTGCAGTTGGGGGTTGGTGGTTGATCCAGTAATCCACCAGTCAGGAGAACGTCCGTTGAGATCATTGTGAGTGCTTAGTTACTCCTGCCATCCACCAGCATCAAACATTAGTGAAGATGTTACACTGGCTGTTGATTCTGATTTTATTGATTGTTCAGTTCAAGCACTAGTATCAAAAAGTATCAGCCATTCTTAGCGCCTCAAACTGAAGCGTCATGAAAGACTTGATTTGTGTTTTTTCTGCTTGCATCCTAGAGTCTTCACGAAGTCAATCAAAAAGCATACAGTAGGAGGTCGGAAAATTCACCTTAGGTGAGGTCAGCAGAACTGATTCATTTCAGATTGTTGAACCAGGTGGGTGATTGCAACATTGTGGAATCATTCAAGCGTGATATAGGTTGTATATGGAATAACCTGGTGGACTAAATCCAATTCAGTGTGCCATAACCTTATTGCGCTTTGATCTTCATCTAGTCTCATCTACTAGTACGTGTGTGTCTATCATCTTATTATTTATCATCTCCATATCTTGTTTTCTTACTTGTTGTTTTGTGTTTCATATGATGTGATCATACATTGTCACAGTATGTGTTTATTGTTTGATCGCCCATCCATTTGTACATTCTACTTACTGGTTCCAAGCATGTTTGGATCTATGTCGTTTCTAGCTATGTCACCTAGCTATCTCTATGTCACCTATCTATGTCACCTATCTATGTCACCTATCTATGTCACCTATCTATGTCACCTAGCTATCTGAACCCATCCATGTCACCAACCAACCCAACCAAGGAGCAACTCATTGCCTTCTCCAAGGGCGAAATGCCACCAGGTGGGGAACGCCCAGCAGGGCCCCGTCGTCTTCGTGGGCAGGGGTGATTTACCATGGGGGAACCCCAAAAATGGTTGGTTTATAGTAGAGAGTAATGGTTGGTTAACGGAAATGGTGGGTGATGATAGGGTGATAACAATGAACCGTTATCAAATAATGGTTGAGAACAGGTGGATAGGAATGATATAGGTGGTTTTATCGGGCTTCTAGCCATTGATAATGGTTGGTAAGAAGGGAAAAGCACGTAAAATTGCCAATAATAGTGGATATACCAGCTCTAATGGTTGGCTTATTACTATGAATGGTCAATAAAATGGATGATTTGGGGATACCCCCATTTTAAGAAACAGCAAAGAGGTGGTGATGTTCCATCAAATATGGAGGGTCCATTTTGTTTGGTACCATGTTTGGCTGGACCTCTGGTCATTTTTGAACATTTGGACCTCAACAATGTTCGATCATTCCTGATTTTGGCTGGACTTCTAGTCCAAACAATTCTTTCGATTTGAAACAACACCGAGCCAGTTAGTTTGTGTGTGTGTGTCTGGGTGAACGCATTTGATAGTTTTGGATTTCTGTGCAGTAGCTTCTCACCACCAGTGGGCCTTCTATCATGAAAAAAATGTCAAATTATGTTTGAATGAGCATATATAGATATATGTGTATACCCATATACCCCACGAGCAAAATGTTGTCAGAACTATGTTGAGCATTGGCTTGATATGCTTGATCAATCGTGGTCACTTGCCAGAAGTAGAAAGTACGATTGATGCTATGAGTGTTTCTCAAAATAGGGGTACCCGCAAATCATCAAATACGAATCGTTTCTAATTAATATTAAACCAACCTTTTTATCCTCTTTATAGGGTTCCCTATGGCTTGAGAAACTGATGGTTCAACCATGGTTGATTGATGGCTCACCCAAAGGGTCATCCTCAGCAAGCCATGCGTCACAGCATCGAATCAGCCGTGCTATTTACCCTCAGCTCCTGACCAGAGCGAATCACAGGAGCAGATCTCATAGCACTGGATACGTCTTGACAATTGAACAAATGGTTGGTTGACTGATACTTTTCATGGGGATTGAAACCACCAACCAGTGCATATATTATATATATATGTGCATTTATTGATAGATGTAAATATTTCAATACAGATCTATAGATACATATATATATATATATATGTATATATATGTAGTTCTTCATCAACCATGTGGTACTCCGCTCTGATTTGCTACTTCTACCAGCATTAAGCTGCATCATGACACCCTGACCGAACCCATGATTCAACGAGCGCCCCTGGTTCTTCGGTGGCTTCAACACCGTGGGCTGGGAGCAAACGCCAAACATGACGGTTGTTCAGGATGGCTTGATGGCATCACGATTTGGCTACGGGTCAATATTTACCAACCAATAATGGGGGATAATAACCAGTAATGGGGAAAATAACGGTTAATGATAGGGGAACCAGAGGTACAGGGTTTTGACCCACAGCCATTTCTCAATATATCCCACCAAACATCCTGAACAGCTTCCGGATGCTTGGGTGGGTACCATGACCATCCATGACCTGGTTCTACCGACGGTGTTCGTAGGTTTTGTTTGAGCGATTTCCATATCTTTCACCATACCTAGTATACCAATCAACATTATGTGGCACTGTGCATACCATCCCTAGTTTACGATACCAAGTCGATTTCAACCAAGAAACAACTTTTTTTGGATGGTTGATTTACAGTAAGGAACTCAAAGTGAGCAAGTGCTATGTCAAATGGCGTTGGTTTTCTCTTCTGGTTCACATGTATTCAGGGCCATTGTTTTAAGAGTTGGTTCCCGGGTAAAATAGTTGGTTGGCAGTTCACCAATCATAAACATGTGTGCTGAAGTTGACTCTTCTTCATAAGCAGAACTGAGTACAAACACATGTATATAGATACATGCCGTTTAACAGATGAACATAAATCATTTGAATCATGAGTACATAAATATAAAGACATGTTTAACAAATGCACACAGATATATATATATATTATATATATATGCACATACATAGCACCACTAAAAATGAATCAACATCAAACAAATAGAGTACACACAGATATGTATCAAGTAGATATGTATAGATATACAGATATGCAAAGATATTTATATATATATATATATTTACACATGCACTGTCCTTGGCACATAGTTCATCCCCCCCAGATGCTGTCCTTGGCACCTCTGGGTGTTCATGTCGCCCTGAGGCCGTGCCGGAGGGGGTTGCTCCCTACTGTGAGCCACGTCCTCGCGTGGTGAAAAGCCGCGTGTCCGCGCCTGGGGAAGTGACGGCCATCATGGAGCCATTGAGAGATCAACGGGAGATGATGATGTCTTGAGAGACCATTAAATCTATAGCTAATGATCCACTTATCAGCTATCTGAGGGATAACCACTTTGTGGAAATACGTGATGAGAACCATCTTGACTTATGTAAATAAGGGATGATAACCATCTTGGGGATTGCAACAGACCATATAACCCCATGATTAGCCATCGCTGAAGCATATTCATGTCACGAGCCGGCCGCGGACCATCATTTATTATGTAGCTATCATTAAGCCGTTTTGCAGCCACCGTTGAGCTGTCATCAAGCCGTTGTCAAGCCATATTCCTGCTTATTCTTGGTTGGTAACACCATGTGAACCCCTACAATCGATGATTGATAAGCATCATGGCTTCTTGCACAGGGTCCGCTTCTCAGGTTGAAATCTCTGAGTTTAGAATAAGTGATGTCAAAGGACTTTGCGGATTTGTATGGACATTGCACTGGAATTAGGTGATTGAATGGTGATGACACAGGATTTCGACATCCCGTCTAATTCAACTCGTATGTTGATCACTTCTGTTTGATTTGTTTGGGCATATGAAAGACGATGAGTGATTGCAAAATTTGTCATGATACTTCTGCGACAAAAGAACAATTATAACATGCATGATAATTTGGAGTTTTGAGTTGATTATTGTTTTCTCTCCTTGGGTAGTAATAAAACTCTGTGGCGTTTTTGGCATGCACTGATGGGTAGGTCTGTACCTACCCACATTCCTCCCACACTATATATGATACATATGCATGCACACATTTGTAGTCGCCTCCCTTTTACTGTCAGGTAAAACTCTGTAAAACTCACATCATGTCACAGTTGGAGACTTTTCTCCTTGGCTCAAATTCAGATTTGGCAAGTGACCATGGGCCCCCTCAACCTCACAGCCCTGACAGCCCCCGGTGGACCATGGTGACCTCATCACTCGACAGCAGAGCCCCGCGTTACGAAGCTGGTCGATCTGGTGCCGGCCGCAAACGGGTCGCCGTCCGGATGGCGCCATGCCGTGGTTCCGACAGCCACCGCAGCTGTGTCTTGCCAGGGGTACAGGCTACCAACCAGCCAGCGGGCTCATGACAATAATTAACCATGCTTCATGGGACTCAGGACGACCATTAATGATTAAATAGATATTTAGATACAGATATAGATGTGAACGATCTTCCTAGCGGTTGTAATCATCAAAATTGATAATCATGATGGGAAACAGTACAGTAATAATGATAGTCATGGCAAAAGTTTTAGCCACTTTGTCCTCATCATCTCAAGAATGAAACCAGTTGTTTCCCGGTCAAAAGAAAAATGGCGGATGGAAACATTTATATGTTTCATGAACGAGCAATCAACGTTGAAATTGTCCCAAAGATAGGTGGACAAGTCACAAAAGGGGAAGCAACCAGCCACAAAGCGGATGTTTTCCATGCTGTTTGTCATGTTACTCATTTCTACTTAAAAGATCATTGCGGGGGTCAAGTAGCTTCGCCCGAATATAGCTGACGAAGTAATTAAAGGTGATAAGGCTATGATGTTAGCCGTTGGGTGGTTGGCTGGTCCTAAACATGTTTCATCCATGCACAAAGGGAAGAATCAGGCTGATGACCAAAAGTATAGCGTGCATTAATCCCAAAATTCTGGTCATGGGGAACCACTCAAGAGCCTGAGGGTTAATGATAACCAGTAAAGAATTTTCGGACGTGGACACTCAGCTGTTCTCACCTCCGCACACCAATGCTACCTGGAAGCCCTTTGTGCCCACCCTGGTAGGGGGCTCCACTTGGGGGCAGCGCGACTCAATAGAAATTTCCTGAATTAGTCGTATGTGCTCATGTGCAACCGTGCTACTATGCATTCCTCCTGCGCATTTTGTGAATGCCACGCGATCCACAGGCCGACACAATAACAGTTTGGACTCGTAGGTCGCCCGCAATGGTCAGCTGATATCCAAAGGAAGATGCACCCCACGCTTGACGGCCCATACTGCACCTTTGTATCACACACCCTGCAAACTCTGCTAGGATTCTCATAATCATAGCAGCAGTGTTTGAAGATTTTGTCCAGCGATGCTGCGACACAAGGATCCTTTCGCGAATCGTCGGGCTCAGCACCACCCTTTGGTTTTGCTGCAAGGCCCTTGGACTTGGGAATCTGCTTAGCTTACAGCCCAGCCAAGAATTTCGGGATTTGCTGAAGCATGGTAGTGCAAGATCCCTCAAAATAGAGCCATATTTTGGATGTCAAGACTACTCCTTTGAGAGTGGATCCTCCAGGTTTGGTTCCAGATCCCCAATAGAACGCGCCCTAGTGAGCATTACTGTATCTCAAAATGATCGCAGGGCCCTATCTACAGCTGGTTGATGGTTTTATGAATTGCTGATGGGAAGTGTCCCCGCCCTCAAGGGCTATGAGGAACAGCAGACCAGGGATCGTATCAGACTTGTGTCCACTTTCATCCTTTGAACCAGCTGTGCCTTTTAACTCCCACGGGTTGCCAGTGAGGATGATCCAATCATCCTCAAATGTCGAAGGATTACCTGTCTCAAGCATGAGCTATGCACGACCTGGTCGTTTCTAATCTCTGAAACCCGACGCAGGGAGCCATGACCAGCCATCATCGGTAAGACTAGTGCGTGAATGGTGTAAAACATTACACATGGATTGTTGGTTCCTTACATCTCCCACAGTCACGACCAAAAATCCACGGGCAAACTGGGATGACTTTTAGACCAACAATCCATGGAAATCAATGGCAGGATCACCGATCGCACTTTAGCTTGACGACTACACCATGGTAAAATAAGAACGATTACCCATCATCAAGCATCATTTCTTTTGGGCTTTCTGACTTAGTATTGATCATAAGAACAATAAGGTTGACTGAATCATCAAGGTTCAGCGTCCACTGACTTGTAGGGAAGGATTAGGGTCCAGGTGCGGGTGAGGGTAGGCTTAGCCTACGCATACATGAAGAAATCAGGGTTTATGGTGTTAACAGTTTTTATTTTCCTTAATAACCATGAACAATTGGTGGTTGACGAGCATATTTTTCAAAGGGGTTGTTCAACCACCAGCCAGAAATGATTTTAGTGGATTAATGATGGTTATTACTACTATGAATAAACAAATCTTGGTTATTAATGATGGTTATTACATGAATCCGCCAATCCATTTCATGTAATCCATCATTAATCATGTAATAACCATCAATAATGATGGTTAATCATTACATGATTCAATGATCATCCTCATGATTCGTGCCTCGAGCCGCTCGCAGGTGGGCAGTTTGGCCAAGAACTTGAGCCGCCTGGCCGGCAGCCTCCTCTTTCGGCTGCTGCGCCCCGCCCGCTTGTGCCCTGGATGCATGGCAGGGCAGGGGCTACGCAGGAGTGGTCACCATGCAGCGAGATTTTTAGGGTGCAAGAAATGGTGGCACCCTTGATATTTCTTGACATCCCTTGATATCCCTTGATGTGTTTTGATGAATTTATGTTGTGGACAACTCTACATGTCTTGTGGCATGAAGCCATGCTAAGCCTTTAGCCATCAGCGAATCATGCTGACGAGCGTAGCCTTGGAATGAAGAGCAGATATTTGGGACTTCCCAGGTTTTCAAAACTCTTGGTAAAAGGCACCGTTCTTTTTCGGCATGCCAGATATTGTACATTTTCGTGTGTCACAAATTGTCACAACTCCATAGATTTGTATTATTCATGAATTTGGAACTACGTTGGTGCCGCTTCGGCCATTTCCGCTGCGATCAGCATCAACAGCGACAGTTTGGGGACTTCCCCCTGGTGGTTTGCTGACGGGCTGAAATGAAATTATTCATGTGTGAAGGAGAAGGTTTTACAGGGATCAAGTTGTAATTGTATTCATGAAACAGTTTTTATTTTCTTTTTTGTTGACTTCAAAGAAAAAGAGCCCAAGCTGAAGTCGACTCTGCTTATTCTCGGCTGCTTTGAGTCTTCGGGGCTCGGCGGCACAGGTGGCGATACCCGGATTATGGACATTTGCACCTTGGTCCAAGGACCAGTTGGAGGTGTCCATTCATGAGGCGTTTCCCTAGACCAAGTTAAACGAACCAAAAGTGATCCGCAAACTATGGGTTTGGCAGTTATGATCATTGATTGACACCAGCATTCAATTTGGGCAGTGGTTTTGCAGCCTGCTGTTTTTCAGTGACGGAAGGGTATGAAGGTTGATATGTCCAAGGGTTGAATTGACCGACTGCGGGCTGTTTCTGTGTTTTTAGCATTCCATCACTGTGTGAATTCCAACCTTGACCAGCCACAATGTGGGTCCCACTTCCCTGGTGAATGATCAGACCATATATTTTATACATACAATGTTTTTGTACAGATGTACATACTCATATACAAATTGCATATTTATCAATTGATCAGCATATATCAACCAACATCAGCCAACATATTATAGAACACATATATCAAGGGGAAGACACCGTCATCAACCCAGGTAGTGGCGAGGACTGAGTTTCATGGATTCACCCTTTTGACCTGTGCAGGAACATTGAGAGTGAGATGTAGATAGAATAGATGCATATTTATATACATTGTTTACATGTAGATATTAGCATATATTCGTAAAGATCAATATATCATATTGATGCGTGTATAAGATATTCATATGTTTGTATCACTACACATATGTAAATCATGTCATATGTAAAGCATATCATCATTTTTCCGAGTCGTTAGCATGCAAAGATAATACAAATGTGTCATACATGTCTCAGGTATTTGTAAAGATGGTAATGTGTCAGTTTCCATGACTATATGGAAGATACACAAATCCGAAGGTCGCACGTATTGCCGCATAATCTCCAGCTTGTGGCTATGTGCTAAGTATCTTGTTGGCTACTTGGATGGAAATTGCCCTAGAAATTCAAGGTGGGTCTTACCGTCTCCGAACTTTGCGCTGTCACTCAAACCTCCTGCAGGGAGGTTGACCATGACCATCTTTGCAATTGATAGTGCTTGGTCACCTGCGTTGTTTCCAAGCTCGTGCAAGTCCCCAAAGCAGTTGGTTTGACCAGACCATACCAGACCTATTTGATTCTGTTTTGTGGGTGGTCAGGGTGGCTCTGGACCTTCGCATTGAACTACTTCCAATGTACCGATGTACAACATCCAAAGGTGCGGGCGAAGGAAGTGCTGGAATCAACCAACGTCCATGGAGGTTCTCCTCATTCTGCCAAACAATGTCTTTGCTGACAGAGGTGTGTAGAGGTATACAGATTGTAAACTCAGTTGCACATGCGTTCATAATGTTCATAGACTTGTGTAGACTGCAGACAGATCACCCCAACAAAAACCCATCCCTATGATGCCCCAACACCCAGTGATTGGCTGAGGCTCATGGTGCCGCTCTATCCAGGAGCAGCGGTTGATGGAAGCCTTGGGAGAAGTGGGCCATTGTAGTAGTTAGCGCTTCTCCAGCACAGCAACGGAGAATCCACCATAGAAAGCTGGGAAAACCCAGGGTTTCCCATGAAAAGAATGATGTGCGTTAATTTTCTATTGCGACGGTAGTGTACCAGAGGGCAGTAGTTATCATGATTGTTAAATGCTGTCAGCGGTAGTGAATCATGTTTCTGTTGAAACGTTTGTTGTCAACGTTGTGTTAGTGTGGTTGTGGTTATGGTTCCTGTGGTCATTGCATTTGATTTTCATGTTTTTTCGCGGTGGCCGGTCATAACGCTACCTGGGACTGGATTCATGTCGGATTCAGGGGATGAAGCGAGATTCTAGCAGAAAAACCACCTGAATTGTGGGCACTGTCATTCATGGACCTACCCAAACGTACTCTTTGCTAAACGAATCTTGTTTCGTGCAAAATCCATCATTCCATAGATGGCTTGCCGAAAATGGTGATTTGTATATAATTTCCAGGTCAGGGACTACCAGAGTGTGAGTTAGCCCAAATGCTCCATGTATGGCATATTTACCTACATTTGGGCTGTTTTATAGGTAAATGTAGCTACTATACATGGAGCACCTGGGTAGGCAAGGTCATCCTCGCACGCGACCATGAGCCACCACGGGTGCCATGGGGTGCCACGGGTACAGCCGGCCGCCAGGAAACCCCCCCTCCCTGGAGGCCACGAGCAGGGCCAAAGAGCTGCTGGATGAAGCGAAAGCTTCGCAGGCGCGCCCCTGGGGCGCCCCGGGAATTTGTAGGTTTTAGTAAGGGGATGGTAATGGATGGATTACTACCTAGGGGATGGCAATTAGTAATCAAACTACTAGTGGTTGGTAATACCTAGGGGATGGCAATGGATAGTAGTGGTTAGTAGTGGTCCAAACTAGTGGTTAGTAGTGGTTAGTAGTGGTTTTAGAGGGGATGGATAATGGCTATGGGTCAAGCAGTTAACCAACCAACTAATGGGGAATTTCCACCAACAACAACGGGGAAAACAATGGTTAATGATGGGGAACCAGGGGATGGCAATGGATAGTACGGTGACCACATTTAAATAAGTGGAGGGCGGGCCGAGGAGATCGGCCACGGAGATACTATGAAATATGTGTTTTTCCGGATGTTTAAATATTTTCCTGGTAGAAAGAGCCCACCCCCGCTCCTCTTCAACTCTTTTCCACTTCACCTCTGCTCCACACCTTTCCACCTCTCCACCCCTCCACCTCTCAACCCCTCCACCTCCGCTCCACCTCTCCTCCACTCCGCCTCTCCACCTCTGCCGAGGCGAAGAGGTGGGGAGACAGAGGGAGCTGGAGAGGGGGAGACGTGGAGAGGTGGAGAGGTGGAGAGGCGGCGAGGTGGAGAGTTGGAGCTGGAGAGGTGGAGGTAGAGAGGTGCAGGCAGAGGGGGGGAGCGGAGGAGAGGTGGAGAGATGGAGAGGTGGAGAGGTGGAGAGGTGGAG
>VSDK01005948.1:31597-47685 GCA_009767595.1 Symbiodinium kawagutii
AGTGGTCGCTGCCGGACCTCAACCACGACCATCCGCGACCAGTGGTCGCTGCCGGACCTCAACCACCAGCATCCGCGGCCAGCCACAACCATCCGCGGCCAGTGGTCGCTGCCGGACCTCAACCACGACCATCCGCAACCAGTGGTGGCTGCCGGACCTCAAAGATGTCAGAAAAGATGTCAGAAAGAATGTCAATAGATATGTCAGAAAGAATGTCAGAGAGAATGGCAAAAGATATGTCAGAAAGAATGTCAGAAGATATGTCAGAGAGAATGTCAAAAGATATGCCAGAAAGAATGTCAGAGAGAATGTCAGAAGATATGGTAGAAAGAATGTCAGAAGAGATGTCAGAAAGAATGTCAGAGAGAATGGCAAAAGACATGTCAGAAAGAATGTCAGAAGATATGTCAGAGAGAATGTCAAAAGATATGCCAGAAAGAATGTCAGAGAGAATGTCAGAAGATATGTCAGAAAGAATGTCAGAAGAGATGTCAGAAAGAATGTCAAAAGAGATGCCAGAAAGAATGTCAGAGAGAATGTCAGAAGATATGTCAGAAGCCATGTCAGAAAGAATGTCAGACGATATGCCAGAGAGAATGTCAGAAGATTTGCCAGAAAGAATGTCAGAGAGAATGTCAGAAGATATGTCAGAAAGAATGTCAGAAGAGATGTCAGAAAGAATGTCAGAGAGAATGTCAGAGAGATTGGCAGAAGGTATGTCAGAAAGAATGTCAAAAGATATGTCAGAAAGAATGTCACAAGAGATGTCAGAGAGAATGCCAAAAGATTTGCCAGAAAGAATGTCCGAGTAGACAGTTGTCAGAAAGAACGTCAGAAGATGTGCCAGAAAGGATGTCAGAAAGAATGTCAAAAGGTATGCCAGAGAGAATGTCAGAAGATTTGTCTGAAAGAATGTCAGAAGGTATGCCGGAGAGAATGTCAGACAAAAGTGGAGTCAACAAGCGGTGATGACATGACATGGTGGGGATCACTCGAAGTAAAGTAATTTGGTTTTTTTTCCAGTTTGGTTCTTAGTTCTCATCTGTGCCAGAAGTGAAAGCCCTCAGTGATTCTCACGTAAGGCTAACACACATCTATGTAAATTAGTCAAAAAACTCGTCCGTGCCAGCGAAAATTGTCTTTGAACGTCTCAGTTGCTGAACCCGCTCCTTCGCTGTTGTGTTGCAAAAATCTGGGTGAGTAGTCCATGGTTTGACTGGGACATCTAACGGCGTAGACATTTCCCTCTTCGCCCCGGATCCACTCGTAAAATATGCATGCAAGCATTTCGCTGCCTGGTGGTTCATTGTCAGTGTTGGTCGTGGATTAAGCCCTTGAAGCCATCCACTGTAACCCAAACTGGATAATGAGAAGGCTCTTCTGCAGATGTTCGCATTCCAAAATAGGCCTGGTCCATTTCTACAAAGCCATAAGATTGCCCTGGAAAAGGTCAGCAGTTCCCTGTTTAGAGGTTGTAGGTCGCGGTCAGTAGTGGTTAGTAAACAACTTAGGGTCAAACAACTACTGCTGGTTTTTCTATAGGCTTATAACCATTGGTAATGGATAATGGATATTGGTTTGTAAGAGGATGTAAGAGGGGATGATAAGCAAGAACTATGGTTAAACAACTACTGGTTACTATAATGGCTAGTATGAGGCGATGATAATGGTTATATAGTGATAGGAATTAGAATGATTGGTAAGAGAGGATGGATAAGCAACAATTACTATGGTTGAACAACTACTTTGGGTGTAAATTTATGTTTTTATAGACTTGTACTCGGGTAAGTTTAACATTAAAAAATGGTTCCATGTCATATGCTATGGTTGCTGCATAACCATAATACTACATGCAATGATATGAAATGTGCCATGTATTGCCATGTTGATTATATTGATTATGATGGATACACATGAAAAGACCTGAACGGTTTGTGTTTCTCTTCAAAAACTGTGCAGATCGGCCTCACCAAGATGGGCTTGACATTTTGGGAGACAATTTCACTGCTCCAGACCATGTTTTTCTTGTGAACATGTGAGCGCGGCTTGGAGCTTTGGACTTTGTCTTGTTGAACATCAGTGATCCAAAGATTGTTATGATCGCAGCTATGGCATCTCAGGCTTTTTCAAGCTTCATAACTACGGGTGTTTCTCAAAATAGGGAACCCCAAATCACCCACCATTATTCATGCTTAATAATGAATAAGCCATCCAGTTTTAGGGTCCTCTATTTTCAGAAGTCGGCATAGCTTGGAAATCCTCCCAAAATGGCTCGTTGCTTGTAGTGATGGGAATGTACCCTTTGGTAGTCCCTGACCTGGCAATAGAGAATTGCCATATTGTTTAGGAAAACCCGAGAAAACCATCTACAAATGGTGGATTTTCCATTGCTAGGTCAATACAGGGAGGGTAGCTCTTGGTAAGCTATTTTTGGTGATGCTATGCCATTGTAGACGAGTGTCTACCAATTTTCTGATGCGGAGCATGGGCCCCCATGAATAATTACTCATGATCATCTACTATATACTTGGATCAGAATGGGTCACTGTACCTAACTGTGGTGGAATATAGCTGGACCTATTGGTCGATCATTCAGCAATTGGAAGTGGTCGATTGATGCTGATTGGTCAATTCTTGTAGATCGTTCTACTGACTGCCTTTGCCTTACACTTAGGATGTTTGTTCATAGGATTCCCTACTTACCAGACCGGAACTATTTCATAAAGACGTGGCGATGGAATTCACTGCAGTCCTTGTTGTCAAAACATGAAAATCCTGATTGTGGAATCTTCGTGTTTTTGTTCAACGTTCAAATATTTGTTGCCCAGCGCTGGTTGTGGTTGCTGGCAGCCATAGGATTCGCCCCCTACGGCTGCTACAGTTGCTGCTCAGGTGAGCAAATCGATGGACCTTTTGGGAGAAGCAATTTTGTTCTTTGGCCGCCATTCGTTGCTGCTGAACGTCAAGCTGAATGCCGTTGAATTGTTGCTGTTTGCGTTGATTGTTGCTATTGTTGCTGCTGCTGGTTGCCGATATTAAATCATCGTTGTTGTGATCTTTGATCGTGGTTGTTGCTACTGCTGTTGCTTAGTGTCGCTGTCATTGATTTGTGTTATTGTTGCTGTTATTGTTCTCATTGTTTTCGTTGTGGATGTTGTTGTAAATGAGCTTGTTCTTGTTGTGGACATTGTTGTTGTTTTTGTTCTTGTTGTTCTTGTTGTTGTTCTTGTTTGCTGGTTACGGTTACGATTAATTGAGGGCTTTGTCCGGGTTGCCCACTACTGTCAGTTCTTTGTTAATTAATAGTTATCATATTATGGTTTTATGGTGGTGGCCAATAGGTTCCTGAATGGTTTTGTGGGGGGGGGTGGTTCACTACACAATTTTCTTGTTGGTAAAAGAAAGTGGTTTTGTTGGGGTGGCCAGTGTTGCAAGTAAGATCATACATGTTACTTGATGTAATTTTACTATACATGCCATTTATAGATACATTACACACACGTGTGCATACATACTTATTCAATCTTATTCATCAATCTATATGTACATATCAGGTACGGTAATTGTACTAGATACCCTAAGCCACTCAGACCATGAGTCATGTCACAGCTAGGCCGCGGACGACCACGTTTGAAGGGAAAAGCGTTTGAGACCCGAACACTACTACAGAGAACATCGTTTTACAATGTGCGTTGCTGTGTTTGTCTAAGCGTCATATCCATCATTGATGGTGCCTCCATCATTTATGCTTTCCTGTGATTGTTAGTGGCACTCATCAATTTGGGAAAATATAACGGGTACCATCAATTATACATTCTATAATGATCGTATAATAGGGTATTATATACAATGATATGATATAGATAGTAAGTATGATATAGAATTTGATAGGGATTGTTTTGTATAGTATTCTATTATCATAGAACAGGTACATCCATTATTCCAAATTGGTACATCTAGCCTATACTCAATGAGTTGGATTTATTCATTCCAGTTGGTGTAATTTTTGATTATTTCAAGTCTTTTTGAAGCACCAATCATCAACACTTGTGCCATGATGCATGATCCTGATCAATGTTGGATATGACACACAATATCATATAACGACATTAATCATATTGACCATATTTGCCTGATGAACTCACCACATGATAGCCACATGAACTCACCATTGAATTGTTGCCATTTAACGTGGATCACCCCATGCTGAAGCTACAAGCGTAGCTTGTAGCCGCCCGTGCCCTCGAGGCTGAACCCTCCGGGTGTGGAGGTATACCTCCTTCGCGCCAAGCAGTCGAATAGCCACACGTCAGGGACGGGATGGGAAGGGGGCCTGGCGACCTGTTGTGTCCATCAGTGTCCCTGGTGCTGTAAGTGTCGTTGATGGTGGTGGTGGTGGTTTTTTGATTGCGGATTGTAAACAGCATCCGTTGTTGGAAGCCCCATTAGCCAACTAGTTGAGCATGATGCCTCACCTGGCACAAACGGTCTCTGTTGAATTGACTGAGGCGTCTCTGTTGAATTGACTGAGGCGACGATTCATCGTTCTGTGTTATGAAAGTACAGGAGTGAGTCGAGAGTTTGAACAAGTACTTTGTTTATCATGATAGGGACCTGCTTTCCCTTTTGTCATTGCAACCAGATGGGGCATAGGTCAGAAAGGGCCAAAATGCTGGAGGTCAAGATTGCTCAGATCACATCGTGAAAACTGAACTCACTGAACCGGTGACAATCCATTCCAGTTTGAGTAACAGATCTGAACGACCGACCTAACTTTGGTGACAGATTTCATATGATTTCATTTGGCTGATTGGAAACAGATTTCATATGATTGCTTGATTTTGAAATCGATGCTGATCGATCGTATTTGGTTCGTATAACAAACTTTTTAATCAAAGTTTGTTCGCCAGTTGCTCAGAGTTTGGTTCGCCAGTTGCTCAGAGTTTGGGGGTTGACCACATCAGCGGTGCGCCCAACCATCCGGATCCCCAGCTGATCGTGGGATGCCAGGGCGTTACCGCGGCGGCCGAGGTCACGGCATGCCCATCGCAGCCTTGGATGATGCAGAGATGTGTGTGGCTTGGTCGCACGAAGGTGCATGAAAAGTACTATGAACAGCCATTATTGGTTGGTGGTCTATAGGGGTTATAACCATTTACAATGGTTGATAATGGTTTATCAGGATTTGGCATTATTTACTGTAACCATCACTGGTTCGTGGTTTTAACCATGTTTAGTAATGGTTAATTCATGATGGGGGATGATAAGCAGCAATGGTTAAACAGCTACCTGGCTGCTGGTTTCAAACTTTTTCATTTGTTCCTAGTACTTATTAACAATTGGTTGGTTGACTAATATTTTTCATAGGGGTTGAAACCACCAATCAGTAATGATTTAGTGAATTAAAAATGGTTTTTTACATGAATCCACAAATCTTGGTAATTAGTGGATTAATGAGATCTGAATGGTAAATCATGGATTCATGTTAATAGTTGTTTATGATTGTGACTGATTGATAATTCGAATGTTCAAGAATAGATTGATGATGCCTCAGATTTAACCATATTTGATACTAGTCTAAATTGTGAGTTAGTATTGAATGGTTCACAGTATATAGTGAAAACTTGGATTAATGAATGTTGATGATTGGGTTATGAGCATTTACTTCATGATGAGCTCATAAATGGTGCATTCATTGTCCTGAAACATGTGATTTCCCAAGTTGTTTGGGTGCGCAAACCATGTACAGTCCCCAGATGCAGCGTCTCTCGAAAGCAGTTGCCCCCGCACAAACTGATGTTGGGATACCACACCCGTTTCGAACATGACGACATTCATATGGGTAGCCTGGTGCTACGCATCTCAGATCCAGACTTAACGTTTTCAGAAGGGAAACCCGCAAAGGGCTCCACAAAATGGATCAAGTTTTGCCTCTTCTATGTCTTTGATCATCTAACCCTTGGTAGACTAACCTGGCATCAAACGATCACCTATTTTACAGGTGATCTCCACATTCTTTCCGGACATCATACGGTCGAGCTAGCTTAGCTACCAGAGGGCTGTGATACCCCAGCTGTATTATATGTAGAGTGCTGGGTTGCAGCCCCTGTTCTTGCTGCAAAATGTCCTAGGATTACCGTCTACCAAAGCCACCAGGTATTGTCAGAATCTGTGGCAAGTCAACGATCAACACAAACACACCAGGTGATTTTACAAGAACGCTCCCCAAAAAGTGTACTTGGTGACTATGTGACTATTCGCAAATTGCATCAAATTGCTTATTGTTGATTTTTTGTTTTCTTTCATTTCCTTGCCTATAGTCCTTGTGTCACATCATGGTTGGCGCTCATACCGCTTTGAGTCAATCTGAAGCTGCCCATGCGTTCTTACTTAGTTGTTTCAGCTCTGAAGCGGTGATCGAAATGCCAGAAGAGTGTGGTCATGTCAGAAGTCTACCATGGCAAAAAGATCTACGAACGTTGCTTAGATATGACAGCTGCTTACAGCTACAGGTTTGAGCTGTTTAGTCACCATGTGTTGGTGCCTTCACCAGGCACTTGGTAGCATCAATGGGATCCCAAATGAGTGCCCAAGCTGAAGGGCTTCGGTTTGTGATATCCTGAGGTGAACCATGATCAACAGTTTGATGATCGTTTTTTCATTGCTAATAGTTACTATATATGTTTATATTGCTACTGATATTGATCATTAAATCAATTACAATGTTTATGATCATTCTTTCCTATGTATGTGATTTGCATTGCAAATTGTTTACTGAGATATGTGTTTATCGCTACTGGGTGCCCAAACAAGTCTCATGATGCCAGAAGAGAAACTACTGGTCGACTGGTGTTGGTAGCCAATGTGGGCGAGAGCCGCGTGAGTGCAGGTCCATATTTTATATGCCACACAGTAACAAAAATCGTATCTGAACAAACCCATATGAAATCTTCCCGAAGTGGGTGATGGATGGTGATGGTACTAAAGTAGGTTGATTCCGAACATCAGCAACAATCGGAAAGGTGGGACATCCCAACCAATGTACCACAAGGGATTTGGTTGAATTTCGTACTCCGTGATGTGCACTTCACAGGTCAGCATTGATTCCAAGTGTGCGGAGACCCAGAGATATCCATAGCACCTGAGGTATCCTGTGGTAAGGCTCTGCTGCTACAGCAACGTTGATCCTGATAAAGTTGCTGTCCTTGTCGTTTGTGATGGTTGTTTTGGTTGATGTTGTTGTTTTTGTGGGTGGCTGGTTGGTGGGTTGTTCGGTCGGTCAATTGATTGTTTGGTTGCTGTTGCTCGTGTTGTTGGTGTTTGCTGCTGTTGCTGCTGTTGCTGCTGTTGTTTGTTGTTGTATGCTGTGGTTGTTCTTGTTATTTTGCTGTTTGTTGCTGTTGTTGCTGTTGTTGTTGTTGTTGTTGCTGTTTTGATGTTGTTATTACTGTTGTGGATTATAACAGTGTTCTTGATAAGTGCCATTGTTGCGGCTGCTGCTGTTACAATACTTGTGGCTGCCGCTGCTACTTGTTGTTGTGCGAAACTTTTAATTAGGTGTTTTGTGCTGTTGTTTCATTTGCAGTTTCGTATTTCACCATGCGATTATGAGATATTATTGCTTGGTTTATGTTTGTTATTGCTGTTAGTTTGTTTGGTCATTGCTGGTTTTCGTTCATTGCTGGTGCTTTTTGCTAACGTAATTCTTGTTCTTTGTAGTTGGTTGTTTTCGTGTTGGCTGTTGTTTAGTGTTCGTTGTTTTCAATGTCTTTGCTGCTCGGTTGTTGGTGGACTATGCTGTTGCTGATGTTGTTCTTTTGGTTTCTGTTGCAGTCATGGTCGAGGCCATATTTGTTTTGTTGCTGCTGCAGCTGTTTTTTTTTGGTTGCTGGTTTCTATGAATTTGTTTTCCTTGGACTACTCAACCGTCCTGCTTTTGTATGCTGCAAATGTTTGCATCCCAAATTTGACAACCCATACGATTTTGGGGTTTGATTTTTGTGTAACATAAAGTTGATGCTTGATACAAGGGAATACGACGAATCAACACATGATTGAGGCTACTGCCTCGTGGCAGCGGATGCTGATATTCCAACTACGGAGCAGTCGGTAGCTTTAGTAACATGCCCAAGTGACGGATAGGTGTCAGCAGAATGCACTTGGGTGTGCCACTTGCGATTTCAGGATTCACCATGAGCAAGCAAGATGATGAACCATTTTTTTCCCTTGACGGATGGCTATGCACCAGTTGTCGTTCTTTGGCAATGGCTGAAGTCATGGTAGGCAAGCGATTGGACTGAAGTCATGCTGGGGATTTCCAAGAGAACCATGACTGGTTGATTTTTCCTAGCGACAGGTACTGTACCACCCTGGCTAGAGATTTGCCTCAAAAATCCCCCGACAGACCTGGCCCCAGCTTTATGTTGCCCCCGATGAGGCGTCGAGGGTTGGCTGGAGATGCTGGTCTCAGGGACCAGCGTCGAGGGGAGCCCGGCTGTTTGTTGATGTGACGAGTTCGGTCAGAACCAACATAGAACCAACCAAGAAGAACGGAGAGCTGTGAACATCGCAACAAATACTGTACTGTACTAGATTGGTCATTTACAGGATGCTGACCAGGGGGACGGGGTTTGACTCACAACCATGTTGTTTTGTGGAAATACCGTACCCTCAACACCCTTGAACCCTCCGAAAATGATCATGTCAGTACAGCTCTTAGCGTCCTATGGAAGATGGAAGCAAAGGGTGATCCTGACAACAATGAATCCATTCACAGTGAGTAACATTTACAGATGTATAATTTATACATGTTCATGTGTGATCATGCTTATACATATATTAATGTATACACAGACACATGTGCTACATTCATTCTACAACTGGAATCATTAATTTATGAGTATACAAACAAATGATACGCATACGCATGTCTATGTACATCATATCAATACACATTTTCTTGTGCATATGTCAACACTTATGATGAGATTGTGTGCATATGTATGAATATATTGAGTCAAATTTCAAAGCTTCCCTACTTGAGGAGGTCTTGTTCTTTTCTAGGTGTACCATCGTAACCCACGTTTGGTAATTTTGAAATATGCCAGAGGACCAGCACACTAACTCGTGCTCCAAAAAGCTGGTTGGATTGACTTCTCATGTTCAACATGTCCCTTCAACGCCATTGCTCGTTATGAGGAGGCTTTCTGGGCCGAACTCTCGGAGGTTTCCACAGTTTGGTACGCCATCTTTCAGCCACGCCCAGGAAAGGAAAGGCTGAGCTGGCTCTTGGCCGAGCAATGGATGCTGCTCAGAGCTTCACTCAGGGTCTGCAACTGGCACCGGATCATCAGGACGCGTTTCGGAACACGAAGTGAACCTGTGGAAGCCTCGGCTGGGAGCTGAAACATGCTGGAGAACTGTGGCTATGGGTCAAGCAGTTAACCATCAATAATGGCTTATAATGACCAACCAATAATAAGGGAACCAATGGTGAATGATAGGGGAACCAGGGGTACGGGGTTTTGACCCACAGCCCTGTGAGTGTGCAACAATTTCGTTGGTGAATGATGGTGATTGATGATCAGTTGACAATCAACAAAGACTAACTGTTGACTCATGGCTAGTGACAAGCGCACCTAGTGTTATTATGGGGAGTTATTATGCAGTTGCAAGTTGGCTAAAGACTACACCGTGAAACGATGTAGTCACATGTGTTCCCAGGGTTTGTCCACAATTGGTGGTACCCCAGAAATGAATGGTTTTCCTTTCGAATTGAAGATGTCGTGCTTGTCATGGTTTCCAATCATTTACATGCACACACACACACACACACGATGTGTTGGTATATATATATATACACACATATTTACAGTATACATTTATATATATATATATAAATATATTTAGATACTCATATATTCAGGTATCATAATTACACGTTATACTTATCCCAGATTCTTCCAGCTGTACTAGTACAACAACTATATAAACCAAGTGGAGGGTCTCACTGGCTGACTTGGCATTGCTGGCAGTTTCAATTCGTTCAGTTGAAAAACATGTGTCATCTTTACCATTCCACGGTCAAGTCGAACTCCCTCTAGTGCCACTGTAGGCACAGCAGATCCGCGACCAGAAAAGACATAGGAAATAAAGAAATAAGCAGAGAACTTCCCAGCCGAAGTGGGACCTCATAGGATCTGTAAGCGGGTTGAATTCCGTGTCTCAGTGTCTTGCTATGTCCATGGTTCTTTGCTACCAGTGGGTGCAACCGATAAGCGGCCAGGAACTGAAAGAGAAGCTGCTTGGCGATAGCAAGTCATGCTTTGCAGCTTCGATAACGATCTACTAGAAACATATACACATATGGATAGTTAAAGTTACACATCTATTTATGAAGATGTATATATACGGATGCGTATCAAACACATAGACGTTTGTGCAAAGATACTTGCGCCACTCGCGTGCTTTTGGTGTTATTGTAACCAGCTCCGTAAGATAGTTAACCACGAGAGCTTAACGGTGATTGGTTGAGTTGCTGGGTGTGCACTATTGGTTGGAATTAAGCAAGTTGGAATTAACGATGGCTCAGTGTTTTTTGAGTTGTTGGTTGTCAATTTCAGGTGATCCATGACTTTGGAATTTCTTGGTCACCACTCATGCTAGTTGGATTCCAGTGTTGGGTTTCAGTCAAAAAAGGGTCCCTTCGCGTGCCATGAAGAGAACAATTGTGGTGCCTTCATGGGATATTTGCCTTCCTATCATCCTAGAATTGCTAGCATTTGATTTTTTAGTCAGACCTATATGTATAATCCTCAAACTTGGGGAATGGCAAAAGGACCTGTGATTCCTCTCGATTCTTACACCTTGGTGTCCTTGGTACGCACGATAGCTGTGGGATAATGAAAATACTCCGAGTTCTGATTGTAGCAGGGACACTAGGGTATCTAGGCTAGTACACCATGAGATTGCCTACACTCCCAGCGTCATGATTCAAAGCATAGAAGGGCACTGTACAGCAACACATCAAGGTCAATTACTTGCACTTTTGGCGGCAGTTTTTCGAGTCCTGACAACTGGTCAGTCAGACACTCCATCATTCTTCGCTGTGTCCAAGCTGAGTTCATGCTTGGCAATCCGCATCACAAGTAGATTAGATATGATTAGATCAGATGATATGATTAGATCCCTATGTCATGTTGGCAATCCCTATCATAGGGAGCTTATTGACATGGGTGACATGGACCTCCCACCCCTGGGGACTGTTCGTGGGCAGCCAGGCTTGCTGCTGCGCGTGCTGAGCCGTCCCCAAACATTGTTCAGCAGCGCCTTGGTCTGGTGCTGGTGCGGGGAGTGGGACTGGTAGAGTTTGTGATAGCGGTTGAGACTGGTTAAGGTGCCAGTGCCGGTTGATATTGGTTAAGGAAGGAATGTTAAAAATAAGTATATTTGTAGTATTTGTTTGTAAAAGATGGATGAAACTAGTATACTTTGTTTGCGAGCCAAGAGTTTTGTGCAGTGTTTCAGGCGTTTCAGAACTACAGTGTTTTACGGAGGAGTAAGGGTTTTGGGTTGCAGGGTCCTTCGGATGGTTTAGATGTATGGTTTTGGGGTTTATATGGCATTAGGGTCCACGATGGCTTAGGGTTTATACGGTTTGCTGCCCAAAAGATCCTTGTTCTTTGTTCCAGTTGGAAAGGAGACACCCCCCAAGAAAAAGAACTCTTAATCATACCATACCGGTATGTATCTCTTTCCAAAATCTATCCATTTGTTAAACAGCATGTTTGCGCATAGAAACTCACCCGCCGCTACAGCCGCCCTGGGCATGCGGATGTCCCGTACCGAACCGACCAACCGACGGACCCCACGGGACGCACGTGAACCGTCGCAGGGTCAAAGACTTCCTGGTTGCCACTGGCCTGGGCCTGGAGAGTCTCTTCCGGACCTTGGAAGACCCGCAGAAAACCACGGACGCATTCGTGGAGAGCTGCTCGGTTGAAGCGGTGGAGTTCGATGGCTAATAGCTGGCTAGGATCCATGGTGATAGATAGGCCCAGCAAGGACCAATGGAATTTGAGGAAGTTCAATCTGATTGGTTGTGTGTGTTTTGTTCTTTTTGATGGATTTGATCAAAGAAGTAACTATGCAAGTCTGTCTACATTGTAGCTTTAGATCCATCATCAACCAATCAAAGGCGAAATGAAGGCCTTTGACTAGAAAAAACATGCAGCTGAAGATCTCAACAGTTTTAGGGTAGCTGCTGTTGCCGCTGTTCGGAAGGTATCTGGTTGGGTCATGCGCCCCATCTCCCGCAGCCCAGGCAATGTTGTGAAACTGGATACTCAACTGGAACTGTTGGCTCAAACGTTGCACGTCACTTGGCTGGCAGAGGTTGATTCATTGGGTACAGCCGGAATTGGCTCCCAATCTGTTCTGCGAGTCAGAGTGCAAGTTTGGTTCCTGAAGCAACGGAGAAGTATTTCGAGGATCGCCGAGACCACACACACACTGACCCTCATGAGCCAAGTTATCTACTGTAAATTGATTTTGCTAAAAGGCAAGTTAGCTTGAGCCAAGTTACCCTCCCCCATGAAAATAATAGTATTGGTAGGCCCATATTTCTCCCCAGAAGTGATGATAAGTAACTAGCTTTGTTTGATGCTAAAACGGGGATGCTTTGCCAATATGGATCCACCATGAATCAATTCCTCCCAAGCACTTTGTTACTTCGGGCTGGACTCCCCCAATTGACCATCACTGCAGGAGCACTTTTTTGGTGAAAACCAATCAACAACTGAGTGAACTCCGCCTTGGAGCAGTGGCGCCCGTTGGTGCACCTGAGTCCCCACCATTGATGATTGTTGTGTTGATCATTAATGAACGATTCACCAATGATTATGCTAGTCACTTTAATTGTTTTACTCAAACGTATTCTTCAGTCATGAATCATGATCACTTTATACATGCATGAAATACATAAATAATGATTAAACATTGCCAATTAGTATCCATATCAATCATTGAAGGCCTATTCAGGTGATCACTTGACATTTAACAGCCAGTAGTAGTCATTTAATAGCTGTATATCGAAGAGTCATTTCACAGCCACTTAATCACCTTTTAGTAAGCAACTGATCGCTCTTTGAACAAATTCATAGCCATTTTTAATATTCGTTTGATCACCCTTCCAAAAACCATTTCACTACCATCTAGTAACCATTTGATAGCCAAGAAATACCTTTTGATAACCCTTTCAAAACTTAATAATCATATTTAAAGGCCATTTAAAGGCCATTTAAAGGCCATTTTAGCTGGTTAACAGTTAATAAAGGTTAGTGGTCAATAGCTGGTCAAAGATTAATAATAATGGTTTAATGGTTTAAGAGCCAATTGATGACCCTTTAAAAGCCATTAATTCATGGCAGGCATCCCGTGACATGCGGTGAGGTCAACACCTCGGTCCTCTTCGAATCACCACGGCTCTGTGACGCCTATGACCAGAGCCTTGGAGCGAAGCGGCCGGCTGGTGAGAACCGCTGTGAGAGCTGAAGGTTGTACAGCTGTTGGTGGTTTGTTTAGTTTGTGGCTTGTTTTTTTAATAAGGGTGTTTCTCAAAATTGGGGACCCCCCAAATCATCTATTACTAGTCATTTATAGTAATAAACCAACCATTTTTTGGGTCCTCCATTTTGAGAAACCACCATAACTTGTAATAGCTTGTTTATAGCTGGTTATGCTTGTTTATCGCTGTTGCTGGCTTGTTGAGCTATAGCTTGTTCATTAGCTGCTATCATAGATACAGCTATAATGTTTAGTTTATGGCTTGTTCATGGCTTCTTTATAACTTGCCCATGGCTTGTTTTTTAGCTTGTTTATGGCTGGTTTGTGCTTGTCATGATGAATAGAGATGCTGAAAACAAGATGCGACAAGCTGTCGTTAATGAACATGGTGAGTGCATGTGAATGCGCTTCCTTCATCCTGGGGTAAGGTTTGATGGGCTGGGCCAGTTCCGAGATGGGTAAGCTTCTAACATCTCCCAACGTTGCCACTGAGGATCTTGGGTTCACTTCTGGCTTTGATTTCGCACTGGCCATTATTGCTTATTGAATGTTGTTGACAATCCCCAGCAACCTGTGGAAAAGTGGATGTATTTCTGGCGGTTGGCATATTACCTCTGCAGGTGGGGATCTCCAACCCCTTGACATCGCTGTCGGGTGCTTTTATCACGCGAAGTGGATCTTCAATCATCCTGTAAGACTCAGACCATCTCATGCCTCGATGAACTCAGTGATAGCGAATGGTAGATTTCAGGACAAATATAAATATGTATGTATAAACATAGATATTCAACCATTTATGTATACCGAGGTTCTACAATAATCCCTGAACTCTTCACAAGTCCGTTAGGCCTTTGGGTGGACAAAGTCGCATTAAGCCTTGGTTATTGTTGAAATCTCGGAGAAAATCTTCGGATTGCTCCACCGATCAGTTGCATGTTCCGTAAAAGCGTGGTTATGTTTGGATGTTCCCTGTTACACTTTGAGATTCCTTACAAGCGGATGGTTTGACTGCTGAACATCCAAAGGAATGAAGGAATCAACAGTTTTTTGGATGTTGATGTTCCCTTTTCCGCTGTACAATGACTGTCGATTCCTGTGGTGGTGCGACTCATGGTTTTCCATCAACAAATGTCTCGTGCCTTCAATTCGGGTGTGAATCAAACCAAGCCTATTTGGCAGTCCCAGATCTTGGAAGTGTCAGAAATGTCATAATTGCATATTTGTTTAAGTACCCATGGAAGAATGGACCAAGTTCCCGCTCCAACTCTCGTGCTGAACGGTGCCCACCCAACCCATCGCCGAGTCGACGCCGGGGTCCCTGAGGATTGTGCGCGCTTGCTCGCAGCTGGTGGCGGGTGCTCCTGGAGCCTTCTCAAGGCGGGTGGTGAGGGAGCGACGAGCTGAGGCGTTGGGGTATCCCTGTAGGGGGAGGCCAGGAGCAGTCCCCAGAAGTGCTGTGACCCACTGGTTGGTGCTGCCTGGAGCTGGGATCGCCGGAGTTGATGGTGCCCTGCCCCGGTCTCAAGGGTCATACGGGACCGATCAAAACCCCCATGTTTCTAGCGCCTTGTGGTTGAAACTGGTGGGATAGTGATATGGACCTGTCGTCATGCATTTGGGCTAGATATAATCGGTTAAGAATGCTTCATGGGGTGGTTCATGATGCTAGTGTTGGATACTAGTGGACAGCGATTGAAAATGATGTTTCATGTTTCATACTGGAACGTGGTTAACAATCATTAGATACATATTTGCGCGTGTTACAGTAATGATGCTGAGAATGCCACTGTTGACCATGCGAGTCATCAATCATCGTTCACAATGACAACAGGCAGATCCAGGACCGTTATAGGGGGGATGGGTACCCTGAAGCGTCCCAAGGGCAGGAAAGCTCCAGTAACTTGGGGAAACCTGAGTGGCTCCGACCAATCTAATTGAGTCACCAAGCACTAGTTTGCCTCCTTGGTGGATCATGGGATGGGATTGCTTAACTACCAAGATACCAGGAGTAGTTGACTACCAGGCGATATGACCAATTGACAGTGGTTGGATTAGACTTCGCGAGTTGTGGCGTCGTGCTCAACGGTTGGTTGCACATGAAGCGCAGTTTGCGTCCTTTGGGTATGGTGTTATTGTTTGGCTCGTACAAGGCGCACAAAGCTGTCTTCCACTAGGCTATCACCTCAGATTTAGAATTCATAGACCAAATTGTGGCCATGATAATTCAACTATATTCAACTTCAATCTGGGGAACCTCGTAGTACTCCATGGGCGGGTCGTCACATCACTGCACATGCCCCTTGCAGGCATTTGCAACAGGCCGAAAGCATCACCAAGGGACTTTGCTTGGCAGTGCGGATAGGATGGCACATCCATCACGGAATCGTGCCTGGGAACTTCTGCAACTTGCGTGGGAACTGGGCAGAGGTGCCAGGGGGGTATCCCTATGGCCCTTTAAAGGGGGAACCAAGAGGCTACCAAGAGTGGCCTAACAAAATGCTAGTTGATCTGAGTTGCCTCCAAAT
>VSDK01005948.1:47698-118047 GCA_009767595.1 Symbiodinium kawagutii
AAGAGTGTCACTGAAATATCCACAGCTTGATGACCATTTTGGAGCATCCTGATACCAACAGACGAAACACCGGCAGTATGATGGGTCCATCGAGTTGGACCGGCAGAATGACTGTATCACCTCCATCATCCCCCATCATCAACTGGCTATGGGTCAATATTAACCAACCAATAATAGGGGATAATGACCAACCATTCTATAGGGAAACCAATGGTTAATGACGAGGAACCAGGGGTACAGGGTTTTGACCCACAGCCCACAGCCAACTTTCGTTCTGTGAGTCAATTGATTGTCAATTTTATGAGCACAATACAGCTAAGTGCAGAAGCATGGTTTACCCAAGAATTGGGGCTGGGATTTTATGGTCGAGCCAGCGCTCTACCCAGGGGGCTAAAGTTGCTGTGTGATCAAATAGTGACGCTCCCAGAGAGGGTGACAAGGTCGGTTGATTCACTGATAGATTAGCCTTCCTAAAGTCTGGTAGATCTAATGAAAGCCTCTATTTGGGTTTGGATGCTCATTGCTGGAAATCCGAAGATGAACCAGCCAGTTGCGGTAGGATGGTGATCGTGGTGATGCGGGTGGTCATGGTCATGAGATGGGTGTGTATGTTTGATTGTATGTTCAATTCCTTGCTCACTGCCATTCACCTGCACTAGCAAGATTTGTTTGCCGGCAAGTGAAAGCGGGATAGGCCGACATTGGTGTTACCGGAATGATTCTTCCATATTCTTCCAACATTGCTTGGCTGGAAAAGTGACTGCTAAACACCATTTGGGCTGAAAGTTGTGTTCATGCGTGCTCTCCGTCCATGGTTATTGTGTTTTCTTCGATTAGCGGTTATGCGGCACACTCTGCTATTTTCAAGATCCCTCGCACATCATCTATCACCATATGCTGTAGATCTTGAACCAGTAACTTGGGGCCAGTTGGCCCAGCTATTTCCCTGTGATTTCCGCGGGTTGAAAAATCGTTTATGGGCATGGGTCATGGTCAATTGTCCCTAAAATTCTGGATGAACCTCCCAACAATGGGATGTTCACCAGGGGTGCACAGTATTGACCCAGCCCTATTAACCCTCCAAAGTCTGAGACTCCGGCGATCTACAGAGTACCCAGCCAAAGGGCTATGGGTCAATATTAGCCAACCAATTTCATGGGGGACAATAACCAGCAAGAATAGGGAAAACCATGTTTGATGATGGGGGAACCGGGGGGACTAAGAGGGTGAACTGACCCACAGCCATATGGGTGTTTCTCAAAACAGGGGACCCCCAAATCATCCATTATCAATCATTTATAGTAGTAAACCAATCATTTGGGGGGTCCCCTATTTTGAGAAACAGCCATATATATATATATATATATTTATATTATATATATATATATTGCCCAATTCTGAGATTCCTTTGGTGCGCGCCAAGGCGAAACATGCAGCCACTGCTTTGATCATGTTCCTTGGCGGTGTCCCAGTTCATGGTGCGGTGCTTGCAATGGCAGCTGATCCATGTTTGGCAATCATGGTCCAGTGGTGGATATGCTGCATATGCATGCAAAGGCCTCATATTCTACGTGAATCTACAGTCATCCCATGGAACAAGCAAAAGAAATGCTTGCTGTTGTACGCCAAAGTTGTACCATACATGGTAGTTAGCCTAGTTATGTTCACCAACTTAACGTTTGGGGGCCCCACCTGTGTGTAGGATCTAGGCCGCAAGACTGAGACCCTGGATGCCCCGTTGCCCAGGTTGGCCTTGTGCCCCACCGCGGGGGACGCGCTGCGCCGCATGGCTGTGCGCCAATTGCTGGGCGGCTTTCTGAGATGGCTACTGGAGCGACACCGCGACCGCCACGACCTTCATGACTAGAAATTCATGTAGGTCTGGTCTATCTAGTCAGTCTAGTCTGTCTATATACATGTCTATATATTCTGTCTAGTCTATCTAGTCTATCTATATATGTCTATCCAGTCTATCTAGTCTATATTTATAATATATATATATTTATTTATTTACTTATTTATGATACATATATATATATATATATATCTATGTCTATCTATTCTATTTATAGTCTATCTATTCATGGCTCGAGTAGATAATATAGATATGATTTTCTAGCCAAGTACTCATGATGGTTAGTTATGATGGTTAGATCTGATGTCACTAGAACTGGTTAGTTATGGGATGTTATTGGTTGGTCACTCTGGTTACTACTTATTAAGCATCTAGTCACTAATATTATGGTTAGATCTGCTAAGGGCTGATGTAGTTCTGATTACCATCTAGCAATCGTTTGCTGTAGCCAAAATCGTTGATGGTCACCAACGACTGGGAGAACTTTCCCAAAGGGAAAATGAATCCAAAACCCACCAGCAACAGAAACGTTGACAATGTCTAACTTGTCTGTGGCTTTAAAAAGTATCATGATGATGATGATGATGATGATGATGATGATGATGATGATGATGATGATGAAGATGATGATGATGATGATGATGATGATGATGATGATGATGATGATGATGATGATGATGATGATGATGATGATGATGATGATGATGATTATTAATTAGCCGGAACGAGACATGCTGCCGCACAATCACATGTGGTGATTTGTCTCCTGGTTTCAAAGCCACCAGCGACTCTGGGGCATGCTGCAAACTTTCATGTTCCTTGTGTCAGCATTCCATGGCTAGGAAGTGGATAAGAAGCCGCGTAGAAGTTGCATATTCACGCGTGACCTCCCGCTATCAACTGTCGTCATGTTCACCTCTGACAAACCGACTAGTTCACTATTTTGAATGACAAGCAAGGCTTCAAAGGGACTTTGTATCACCTAATGTCTGTGTGTAGATACATACAACGAAGGAAGAGGACTTTGTCACGCACCCATTTTTTCATCAACATGCACATACGCATATCATTTCAAGCAGCTATCACAAGTCTACCTCATACCTTCCACGAATGTTCCACTCTGAATTTCTCCCATTCTCTCCCAGCCCCAAATCAGACACAACCATGCATTGTTCAGTAGTTTCCTCGGGTTGGGGGCACGACCATTCGATATTGTATATACCCTAATTTCACTACTGCAACCATTGTTCACCATAGCAACCATTCAACCATCATGATTCAAAATCATTTCATCATCTAACCATCCATGGGTCCCTTACCACAGGTCCTTCCCCATGGGTCCCCCATGGGTCCTGGGTCCCTCACCGTCACTGGCAGGACGCGCGTCCTGAGCCTGAGCGCGAAGGCGAAGAGATCTGCGGCTGCAACTGCTCCGTGCCCTGGAAAGCCGCCGCCTGCTTTTTGGAGCGGCTCTTGGAACCCCGGGCTTTGCTGGTACAGCCACTGGGCGGTCATGGGTGGCTGGGTGGTGCTGGATGTGGTGGTACTGAACCTGGAGAATCCGAACGAGAAAGTCTGACTCAGTCTGGGATATTGAGTGTTTTCAGGGACTAAATGGGACATCTCGGCATCGAGCAACGTTTTGGAGAGGGAGTTCAAGCACTCTCAGTCGTGCTAGAGTAATCAGCGCGTCGGTTGGGGATCAAAGGATCCTTTTGCCCATTGCAACCAAACCAGAGAAGAAAGTCATCGCATTGAGGAGCTTTGAAACTCAGGAGGTGCCGTGAGCTAAACATGCTGCCATCGCTATTTCCATCTACCATTACAAGGTTCCAAGCACACAGGGGAGGTGTGGATAGCCGTAGCACGGGCTCCATGGGGACATCATTGGGATGTCCATAAATCCCTAATGATAACCCAACCACTCAACGATCAGTGGGCAAATCGCAATACCTTGGCATTTGTGAATGTGAAACCGGTGCAGTTTGACCAGCCAAGTTCTGGCAGCTTGCGCCAATGGCACAGTGTAGTTGGTCAAACATTGTAGTTTGTTGCTCTCCTTCGTAGTCGAGAGCAACACTGGCTTGAGTCTGGGCAGTGTCTAGCAACCTTGAACGACCCAATTCCAATGGTTGGGAAACATGAAAAGATTCAAACTCAGCCTTAGCCTTAGATATAGTTTTGGAATTGATTGACAACTGAGATTCATAAAGAAGAAGAAGAACAACAACAAAAACAGCCACTGCATCAAGAGGAACTCCAACAATAACCAAACGACAGCCGCATTAAGAACAGCAACACGGAGCATGAATAACAAGAACGACAATAGCAGTCACGGCACTAGAAACGCTAACTAAAGAGAACAGTAATTGCAATAACAACAAAAGCAGAAAACAAAATAAACAACATAATAGTAGCAACAGCAAGAGAATAGAAAAGCAACAACGACAATAATCATAACAATAGCTGCAACACCAGCACTAGTGGGAACCGCAGAGCAGCATCAACACCGACCAGAACACAACGATCGCCAAAATTACCAACACCACCAACTTCAACTCTATCATTGCCCTAACCAAACAAAACCTCCAACACCTTACCGCACGGCCTGGCCGGGCCGCCTGGCATGGCCGGGCCGCCTGGCTTTCAGGCAAGAATGTGAGGCCTGGCCCGACACCGTCCAGCTGTGTCAGTGGCTCACCTTATCAGTGCGCGACTACCACGCCACGCCGTTGGGGTTGGTCGCCTTGCTGCAGATGCCAAAGGTGGCGGCCAAGGCTATGAAGAGCCAAGCGCAGGCCGCGGCGGCACCCCAGGTGGGTTCTAAAGATTGGAGAAGCTGGCTGAATGGTTGGTTTATGAATGGTTAATGGTTATTAACAAGGGGAATGGTTAAAAGGTTGGTTTATGAATGATTAACAATGAATGGCAGCCATTGGCACATTGCTTTGTGACTGGTTAACAATGGTTTTTGACAAGGGAATTATACCAATTATGATGGTTGGTTTATTGCTGCGGCTTGAGAAACACTTGGGGCCACTAGCAGGGCCTTTGTGGAAGGTCGAATTGATCCAGGCCTTTTGACAGTAGCATTTGACGCAGATACATCCAAAATTATCCAGTGATGTGCATCCCTGGGCCCTTTTGTTTGCCTAAGATTGGAGTACTCAGCAGGTTTGTAGCCTTTTTATTGAGCATCCACCGATTTAACAACCAGACCCAACAACAAGGAAAGAAAAAGTGTAACCGCTCAGAACTAGTTGGTGGTTTTAAGTTTTTCTCCACCAGCATTTCCAGATGTCGTTTTAGGTGGACTTTTTCATCGCGCCGCACATTTTTGGAGACGACTTTGGAGATCCATTGGACGAGAGCGGGGACGAGAAGGAAGAGGAGTTTGACAGCCCAGAGGCTGCTTTGGCCGCAGATATGCTGCTGGGGATGTGCTGCCGGGGGTACATGGCACTCCCAGCGGTAATTCTATGATCTAGTTGGTGGTTTGAATCATTTCTTGTTTTCCCTAGTTTGACAGAGGTTGAAAGCACCAACCAGACAGTGTTTTGTTTTGCTAGTCACCGATAGACATGGGAGTTCAACAATTGTATTGTACATCAGGGTTAGCCGTCTCCTGGTGTCCATACATCTTCAAAGATATTTTGGCCACTTAAAGCGACCTTGCCTGTCTATTCAGCGATATTGCACTAGTGAGAGAAGTGTATCCAAAGGGAACTTCAGGTTGATACATGCAATGATTTGTGACCCAACTTTGTCATAGGTACATGGTGATTTCTCAAGCCAAAGAGGACCCTCCAACCCATTTTTTATCTTAATCATTTATGTGAATAAGCCAGCCCTTCTTGGGGTACCCTGTCTTAAGAAACCACCACATGAACATTAATATAAACCAAGAACACTGTGGTGACAGGTGAAGCATAATGTTCGTATACATAATCCCTGATATCTCCACATACAGTACATATAATATAATATCTACAAATAAACATATGTTTTCTTTTCTATTTATCTATACCTTCAAAGACTGATATACTGATATACATACATCATCATACATCCCTCTGCATATATTCGCATCTATTCGGAGCAAATAGAGATCTACATTACATTTTACCGTGCATGTATACAAGCATACTTCTATATCCATTTAAACATTCACATCAATGCCTGGTTGATGCTGTCAACCCGCTGAACACTATGAGTGACTGGGAAGAACGATCCCAAACAATGCGTCCAACTCCACACGGGGCCCAGCCAACTGGCCCAGGACACCATGGAGGCTGCCTCGCAGAGCGATGTACCCTGGTGGCGCGCTGCCCAGAATCTTGGATGCGCGCCAGGGCTGGCAACAAAGGTGATTTTCATAGGGTAACTGTAGGAGAGAATAAGTTACCCTATGAAAATGAAATAAGTTACCCACCAGTTACCCTACAGCTACCTTATAACTTATTACCCTATAAGCAACTGTAGGGGAGAATAAGCTGTTTCTGAGTACTGATGATTTCATGAGCCAGGTTACAATGCCGATATGGCGAAATGTCAGAGACTTGTTAGATTATGTATCAACATATCTACACACCATAGTTGGTCAACTATTCATACTTGCCAGACTTGATGTTACATACCCATCAACTGTGGTTGGTGCCCTTCCAGCTATATTTACATACAGATATTGATTTAGTTGGTTCCCAATGGCTTTACTTATACCCATAAAAAACGAAATTCGCGACCTGTACTGGTAGGGAAACCAATTCCACAGGACTGGTATATCACATAACTAGGAATTTACCAATAGACTCAACTATGGCAATAACCCAAAAACTATGGCTAATTTATGGCTAATTGATTGCTTAGAATTACTAGTTACCAGTCCATCTAAGTGGCATATGGGGTATGTGCCAAAATGATTCACCCCCAACATGGCCATTTATAATGGAAATCTATGAAATCAACCAATGGTTTTGGGGGCACCCAATGGCTTGACACAAAGGTCCCCCTATCATTAACCATAGTTTTCCTTTTACTGTTGGTCAACTTATCCCCCATGATTGATGGTTAACTGCTTGACCCATAGCCATATACAGCCGGTACATCCCCTCTAGTTGCCAGTTGTCATCCCCCATTAACCAGCTAAACCAGCTATACCATATAGTTGGTACATATCCCCTATTATTGTTATCGTCCCCTATTCTCAACCATTAACCAGCTATTGGTTATTAGTTGGTTGTTCTCCTGTTAGATATCATCCCCTATTAAGGAGAATCATCCCCTATTACTGGTTAACAACCCCATAAACCAGCTATGACATTGGTTATGGTTGGTTGACTGCTTGACCCAGCTCGCCATCTACACCCGGTACATCCGGTATATCCCCTCTGGTTGCTAGTTGATACTATCCCCTCTAGCTTAGCTGGTTTCTTTAGTACAGGATTCTTAACCAGCCAAACCAGTTATTACGGTTGAAACCATTTGTTGGTTGCTAAACCAGCTATAAGATTGGTTGTTTCACCCAGATATAGCTGGTTCAACCAGCCATCCCATAACCATCTATTTTTATTGTTGGTCATTATCTCCCATGAAATTGATGGATTTGATGGTTAATAGCTGTTATCTTCTATTATTCACCAGCTATAGCCATAGCTATAACCATAGCCATAGCCATAGAACCAGCTTGGTTCCATAGCCATAGCACTTCCACGTCGCTTGGTCGGTTCCGCCCTAGGATGAGTCGTCAACCGCTGCGCGCCTGGCGACAGCAGCTGCGCTTCATGGCCGCCGCGGCGGAGGCCTCGGCGCGGATGCCGCCGCAGCCCGAGGTGACCCCGCAGGTGCCGCCGGGGGCGACCGGTAGGGAGCATCCAACCGCTGTGGAGGATCCAACCATGGATGGATCATGTTGGATCCATGGTCAACCAAGTGTCAACCAAGTGGTTGGATAATTATGTTGGATCCATGTCGAAGCCAGGTTTTTTTGGTTGGATTTGGATTGTGAAGCATTGCCGATTGAAAAAGCCGATGGAAGACGGCAATGTACCACCTAATTTTTGGTTCAGGATCCCCGCAGGGCGTGCAGTGCAGGTGCCTTTGTCGAGCCTCGGAGAACTCGATGCCTTGCACTTCGGAAGCAGTGGCTGGTGGTGGCCGTTGTGGCAACGGGCTTGAATATACAGGAATTTATTTATATAAATCTATTTAACATTAAGATGTTTAGAATAGATATTAACTTCATGGTTTGTCGAATTTGTGGTGAATTTCAGGTAGGTAAAATGATCAGGGGATCCACAACTGTTTATCAAAAACACCCTCTTGTTGCACAGTAATCAATTCTACTGGTTTGCTGTTTATGGTGCAACAGAACCATTGGGAGCTTCCACAACCACCGGGTGCGGTCGAATCCTTTCGTCGTGGTGACCGTCGCATATTCGTCGGGGGATGCAATCAGCCGCCGCCAAGTGCGGGGAGTGAGTTGTCCCGAAAAAACAGCCATGATGATTGTTTGTTTGCAGGCATATGATATATATATATATATATATATAGGTGGTTCATGGTGGTTCATGGTGGTTAATGGTGGTTAATGGTGGTTAGTAGGGATAATAATGGCTAATATTGACCAACGTGGTGGTTAATACTGGGGATATATATATATATATGTATATACACAATGATCTGTTTGCTGGAGAGTGATTTTGCCATGCACACTGTATATGATATAGAAACTCTTCAGCATCAACGGGTTTGGCTTTGAAGTGGTTGATACCAGCTGCAAGTTAGGACAAAAGGCTGCTTGTTGAATCGTACTGACGGCAGTTATTGCTGTCATTGGCAACAACTTTGCAAAATCCCACGTATTTAAAGCAGACATCACCAAATTCCGTTTGACTATAGTTGACTGATTGAGTGTACCGTTGGAATCCTCGCTGTCACAGGCAGTTGGTGCTGGCACTTCTAGGGGGTAACTCGACAGTTGACGATGGTCATCCACAGACAAACTAGGGAAAGATGGGTCAGCAAACAGGTGTGCTTACCCAAAATTGAAAACCCAATGCATATAGTTGCGTACGTGTATGATTGTGCAATTCACGCATATGTTGATATACATGTATATATATATAGGTATGTACATGATACATAAATGATTGTGAATGTATATACTCATCATTCCAAACAGTGTCAGCAACTAGAGCTGGATTTTCTAGACGTGTGTGCAATGCGTAGATACATGTTGCTCAAGACGAGAATTCAGACTCTGAATCGAGCTCAGCCATGACATAGGAAAGGTCTTTAAAGCAAAGCAGTACGACATGTAGTTTTTGGGACAATAAAAATCAATAGTAGAAAAAACAGTTCATGGTACACTAGGGGTACAAGGTCTTGACCCCTGGCCATGTAAGATTCTGTTTTGTAGGAAACACGTCAAATGTTGTGACTTTAGATGATTTTAGTATCAAAACGTGTTAAATTAATCCCACATTCAAAGGAACTGGCCGACATAGAACCCATCGATTTTTATGGACATATCGACGGAGGAAATGCTGAAAAATCAAGATGGTCATGTTGCAAATCAGTTCAGTGGTTCTCCTGCATGAGGCGATGGTTGCCGGATCCTCCGCCGCCACCAGCGCAACGCCTGGGTGAGTGGTTGATGAATTCGTTAGGTTGCATGGCAGGGAATTGTGGGTGTTTGTGGTGCTGAACTGATGGTATTGGTTGATGAATAGCTGATGCTAACTGATGGTGATTCATGTTGGTTTGCTGATGCTTATGGTTTGGTGGTGATTCATGGTAGTTTATGATGCTGATGTTTCAAGTCAGGGTTTGATGATATACAATGGCCTAGATGGGTGGGCGTAAACATGATTCAATGATGCTCCAAAGATGAGTCATGAAGTTCACACCTGGACCACACCTTATTCGTTGACATCTCGGATGGCAATCCAAGATATCAAAACATTTGCTGTGACCCATTGCTGCGTATCTTTCCTTGTCCCAAATCTTTGCAAGGACTAGAATGCCCTTACCATTCAGACATGTACTGGGGCACTGCCTCCTGCTGACCTCACACTGCCGGGGGTCGCACCATTCGTTGGGGCGTGATATGCAATGAATTTGTGTTGCTCCATTGAGAGCATCATTGTATTACTATGATTTACTACACATTTATGTGGTTTATCCATGTTTATCCTGCAGGTCCACACAATAAGTCCATCAGGAACGTATCAAACATGCCTAGTCCGTAGGACAGGGTCTGACCTCATCCAGATACGTTCAAGGGGTCGCTGATGAGTGCCATCATCCAATGGACAAAACCTAGAAATCTACACTGCAACTGTTGGGAATACCAATGAACAAATTGTACGTGCAAATTCCTGAACTATTGGTCTTATTGTCCTCAGAACCTCCCAGAATAAGATGCACAAATCACTAATACATGAACAGCGTGAGCTCAATGCATGCCATGTGTGCCACAGATTTGCCGCTTTTGCAACATCTTGCATTTTTTTACTAAAACATGTTAATAAACTGGATGATAACTGGGGGGCCTCTTATCTCGAGAAAGCATAATTCTGTCCCCTTACACAATGTAGTGTTTTTTCCCTTGAATTGAATGAGCATCTGGGAAACTGTAAAACTCTGTAAAGACCTATGTTTTTAATAGTGTTCTTTATTTTATACCGCTTTCACCGGTGTTTTACAGCGAAACCCATTGCTTGTTGGTGGTTTCAAACATTTTTATTTTCCCTAGTAATGATTAACAATTAGTTGGTTGGCTGATATTTTTCAGAGGGTTTGAAACCACCAGCCAGATTGGAATTCCTCTTGTTTCACTGAGGCTACTTATTCCTTTTTATCGAAGGCAGGGCTGGTGCCGGGCAGAGGCTGCATGGGTACTGACATCGCTAAAAGACGGGTGAACCCCGGGTAGACTAAATGTAGTGAGAAATAGTTTGAAAGTATGTTAAATTTGTTAATCAATATGTTCAGGCAAGTATGCTTGTTGATGATAATTGACATTCGATGATCACGTACATGATGATTATTATTGAGGCCTTTGTAAATTAATCAGAAACCTGAACAGGGATTAAAAGGGACAGGTAGCTTTGTGCGTGACTCATTCTATGTCATTTGACATTGTTGCAAATACGCCTGTGCTGCAAAGACTCTGATAGAACATTCCCCAGTCATCCAAGAAGCTCGGGCTGTGCTTGATAGGGTAAGAAAGTGAATGGAAAGGTAGTGCGGATGGTGCTGGGAAGTTCCGTGTTTGCCAGAGATATGGTTCTAAAAGCAATTGCGTTCCTTTTGCCATAGCAGTTCCCGTGAGAAATCAAGGAAAGAATGGGAGGTTTGTGAGTCTTGAAACATGGTGCCACCAAATGGATATGGCTTTTGCGAGCCACAACGGATAATCAGAATATCAGACTTGGGGATTCTCTCTCCCGTGCTTCAACTATTTTGCAACCTCAACTATTAGTTGGTTGACCTTTCCCAATAGCCATACCATTTGATGCTTTATGTTCAGGTTTTGCTTTTTCTACTTGAGTGATAGTACTCATGAAGCAATGTATCTATATACATATGGTGATTAAACAATTAGTTTCAGCACTATTACTAGTGGCACACATTCATTATTTACTGCATACTGATACGTTTAAAGGAATTGATTATTCAAAATTATAATTACATTGATCATTTACGTATACATATGGGTGTTTCTCAAAATAGGGGTACCCCAAATCATCCATTATCAACCATTTGTAGTAATAAACCAACCATTTTTGGGCTCCCTATTTTGAGAAACCACCATATATATATATATAGATCATTGTACCGGTATGTCCAAGGATTGATATGAGTTCAGCATCAAATGTTGAGCTCCACAACGGACAGGTGATGCGCTCTTCACGGTCTATGCCTGTCAAGCGCTACAAACCTTGGCAAGGGCTGATGCAGAGGAAGATGGCCGCTGAGTTTCCAAAGGGCTGGGGTTCCTCTTTTCGCTTCGTTGTGTTTCGTTGCCATTGCTTGTAGTTTCTCAAAGGTTGTCGCGGCCTGGCGCCTGTTTTGGTGGAATTGTTTTCTGGTGTTCTTGTTCGTTGGCATGCTTCTCCTTGTTCTTGTTGTCGCCCCTGTTGTTGTGATGGTGGTTCTTTTTACTGTTCTGGGGTGAAATGGCTGTGGGTCAAAACCCTGTACCCCTGGTTCCTTATCATTATCCATTATTTTCCCTATAGTTGGTTGGCTATCCACCTTTATTGGTTCAGTAATATTGACCCATAGCCAAATGTCCATGTTGAGAAGTTGGGCAGCCCTAGACACCTCCAGCGGCATGAGCATGGTGCATTTCTGTGGATTGGAGCAGTCTCAAGGTCTCCGAAGATTTGCCCTTTTTTTCTCAATTGGAGGGTTTTTTGTAATACGGAACCCCCAAGAATGGTTGGATGCTTGGGTTCTTACTATAAATGATAACTATTGGATGATTGGGGGCCCCCTATTTTGAGAAAGCACCAAGTCATCATTGGGAAATGATGTGAAACTTCAAGTAGTTTTGCGATTTGCCTGATGGAAAATGGTGGCCCCCTGCACTCAAGTGCAACCTGCTGGATGAAGGCTTGCACCACAGGGGACTTTCATTGCAGTTATAGGTTGGACTGCAACCATGGCTGTAGCTAACGAATCGGTGAGCTGCTCTGATTGGTTCCTTTTTTTCACAGCGTGTGGGACGACCGAATATTGGTGTCTACATATTTCAGAATGTGACGTAACATGTTGGAATCCAAAATGTGATGATTTTTTTGTTGCACTCGATGCTTGATGACGGTTGATTATGATTCATCAGTCGAATAGTTCACTTTGTTCTTTTTGGACCATAGTCACCTGTTCGTGACTCAAAACATTGTTTTCAAACGGCCAGTTATCAACCAGCATTTTGAATGAATCGTAAACCATCACAACCATTCACAATCATTGACCATTATCAACCATCCTTAAGCACAGATCACGAAATAACCATCATTAACCATGAACAATGCTCTGCCACACCAACCAATGATTTCATGGCTGGCAGTGGCATGCCACCTCGAGGTGATCATGGAGTAATGTTTTGGCGCAATCATTTGATGAGTGTACTCCGTTAATTAGTTTTGATTATAGAAAGTTGATTATAGTTTACTATTAACAAAATTGATTATAGTGAAACCACTATTAGTTGGTTAATTAATGTTATTTAGTCAATTTGTGTATTACAGGCTTGATATTTTTGTTGATCAACTCTTAGTCTGACCATAGTTGTAACACTAATAGGTGTTCCATATTGTACCTTTTTTTTATGTTTTTGCTTATCAAGGCGCCGGTATCATGTAAAGCTATTATGATTGAATCTTAAGAGTTGATCTTATCATTGGAAATCCTGTGTAGAGGTTTCTCAGACTTTGCGGGGACCGCAAAAAGTGCTGGTTTCTGACCATAAATGGCTGATATGATCTTGGATGATGCGGGGGGTCCCGTGTTTTGAGAAACCTCCGTATGGTTATTTTTGCGGTTGATTCGTGTTTGAATCTACTAATGTTTTCACCTTCAAGATTAAATCTATTGCTGTTACTCTGTTTATGGTTATTCATTCATTCTTACTAACACTGATTGATGTTCATTTGCTTGATCTTGTTCACACAAATCCAGCCATAAGATTCTTGGTTGAATCAATTATTATCAGTTGAATCAATGGGTCACAAATTGATTCTTCCCATAATTGATTCACAATTTTTAGTCAAAGTATTGTTAATTATTGTCAATCTATTATGTTTATACAAATTGATTCTTGGTTGAATCTTCCCACCCACTAGTTGTCCCGATCACTGAGGACGTACCAGGCTTTTGCACGGAGTTTGGCTGGGCCTTCCTTTGTGTCTCGTCTGGGGGCAGGAGAGTTTTTGGGGCAGGGATTGCTGGCGACTCTACGGGATAGGTCGGGATTTTATAGGAATTAACTAGGGACGAGTGAGGATTATGATGGGATTCTATTTACATATATATTATACATATATATCTAACTATCTATCTGTCTATCTAAATATTTATTTATATATATATATTTATTTATTTATCTATTTACTTTTGAAATATATATATATATGTGTGTGTGTGTAGTGGAGATTAGTGGGGATTAGGAAAAAGCACTGGGATAAGACCAACTAACCAACCCACTGAGTGAGACCTGCAAATACTGCGGAAACAGGGAAAAGCTGGTGAAATGGTGGAGATATATACCATCATGGAGCAGGTTGGATGGTGGTCACAGGAGCTTATGCCGCTTGGTATGCATGTTTGCCAGTATGAATCTATCTATATGCAAACTGCCAGGATGAAACGAGAAGGGGAATACGGTTCAAATGCATCAAGTTTCAGGAACTTTACATTATGTTGAATCACGACATGTGGAGCGTGCCTCATGTTTGGAGATGAGTACAGTGTTTGATTGCCAAACATCAGAAGCCTTGGTAAGTTGCTTCTGGAGGCATCACATAATTTGATGCTGATCATGCTCATGCCACCGGATAGGATCGTGAGTGCCGTTTCCAAGTGGAGACTCGTATCCACATCTCTCGGCAACTACGTTGGCTTGAAATGATGGATGCATATTTTCAAGCTTGATGCATCTTGATGCGCCCTATTTTCGCAAGAACAATCACCAAATGTAACGCATTTATTTCTGCTTTGTATGTAGCCCCTTGATCTTGGAGATAAGCAGCGTGTGGATATGATGCACCAGTTTCATTCTTACCTGAAACGAAGTCTACTATTCTGATTTAAGAGCTGGAGAGGGGTACGTGAGTTTGGCCCATGAAGTGAGCGGTAGCCAAAACATGAGTTGGCCGATTGCTGTTCGATTGCAGGCCAGGGGCAAAATGTTACATTGCGAGGGACTTTCATCATCCCAAATTTCAACGAATCAAGTAGCAGTAGCAGTAGTGGTAATAGTTGTAGCAGTAGTCCTGGTAGGTCTTCATAGGCATGTCGATGACCTTCATCACCCTCCTACTACTACCACGACTACTACGACTACTACTACTACTACTACTACTACTACTACTACCACTACTACTACTACCACCACCACTACTACTACTACTATCACTACCACTACTACTACTACCACTACCATTACCACTACCACCACCACTACCACTACCACTACCACTACCACTACCACCACCACCACCACCACCACCACCACCACCACTACTACTACTACTACTACCACTTCTGCTCTGCTCTTTCTTGCTGCCTTTCTTCCTTGCTGCCTATCTTCCTTGCTGCTGCTCTTCCTTGCTGCCGATCTTCCTTGATCTTCCTTACTGGTGGTGATCTTCCTTGCTGCTGCTGGTGCTGCTGTTGCTGCTGTTCGTTTCACTGCTGCTACTGCTGTTCTCTACTGCTGCTGCTGCTGCTCCTGCTGCTTCTGCTGCTGCTTCTGCTGCTACTGCTGTTGCTTACCGTGTTGTTTATTGTGTTGACGCACCCTGCTGCCAACATCAGTGAGAGTTGAACAACGTTCGAGGCTTTGATTGAAACCCTAAGAATGTTGTGAGGCTTGCCTGTGAACTCACAAGCCGCACGAAGTGTGCTCACGACTTCAGAAGTTCATGTATCTCCAGAGGAGTATGCATACATATTTATATGTACAGAAGAGTTTAAGCGGTTGTATTGTATGTACACGTATGTACATATGATTTTACAAAGCCTATACTATACATCTACATATCCTGTGCATAACTGTGTTTACTCTTTAAACTGGGCACGATACACAAAGTACACGTGATAGACATACCTGGCAGAGTGTTCACCTCAGGCTCAGCAAGTTGTCATTGGCAGCCTGCACAAATACAGCCGCACTGGACTTGTTGCTTGGATGCGCAGATGTTGCAGAGACGACCGATACTTAATGACGTATTATGATGGTTTTTGTGATGCAAATGTTGATGATGAACATGTTGATATTACATATTGATGATCATACTCAAGATGATTCGCTCCTGTTTGCAAGGACAATGTTTACGTTTGTTTGTGTTTATTTTGGCTGTTCAGTGTAGGTGTCGATTTATAATCATCCTGGAGTAGATATAAAATCCCCAATGTTCAATCTTTAGACCATTTACCTTTTGGGCTTTTGACCGTACTACTTGACCATTACTTAATGTAATCAACCGTTGTACGTCAACGAAATAACCAGTACCTTTCTGGGGTGGTCCGATTCTCTGTTCTGTCTCCTCCAGAATGGCGATATCGCTGTTTCTCAAGTCAAAACAGGGACCCCCGGAACGAATCATCCGAGACTGTCACCCATTTGTAGTGATAAACCAACCACTTTTGGGCCTCCAAAAGAGAGGTACCTTGGTGTTTCTCAAAATAGGGGTACCCCTACATCATCCTAAATCATCCAGTTTATCAACCCTATGTAGTAATAAACCGACCACAACTTTGGGGGTTCCCTATGGCTTAGAAAACACCCATATGCTTGGTATATCCAACCATTATTGTTGGCTACCCCCTTGAAAATCCATCATTCTTGATGAATGTACTGTAAACCCTATACAATCACCATATCATTACCATTGGGCGACTGATTCCCACTGCCATCAATTTTTTGATCATGATTGATCGTTCGCAATGATGACGAGACGATCAGGGCCAAAGAGATCATGGTTAATGATCAATGGCGGTTGCAAATCAGTTATATAACTACAAGTGATAGGGACCAACAAGGGGTACCCTCAAATCATCCCATACAAATCATTTTTTATTCAAAAACCAACCATTGGGGAGTACCTGTATTTTAAGAAACCACCATGAGGTTGGTATATCCAAGCATTCTTGTTGGTTATCCCCTTGAAAATCAACCGTCATGAATGGATGTAAGCCTTGCAAAACCACCATATCATTATTATCAACCTGTTGTCAAGCCTTACCAACCATTATCAATCATTATTGATGGTAAATCCCCTGTTATTGATGGTTATCATCCCCAACAAAATCACCATATGTTCAAGCTCTCCAAGCTTCAGGGTCACCACGGCCACGCAGGTTGCATTGCTTGCTGGAAGCCGACGACCCTGCTGCACGGCAGGGTGTGCGTGCAGCCGTGCGGTCCTTGGCGCAAGCCTTGGCATATGAGACGAAGGTGCGCCAGGGTTCGGTGTTCGGTTGGTGGTTGGTTCATTTGATCATTTATATAGTACCCTCAAATCATCCACCAACCAATTAAATATTGATATTCATTAAAATTTCATTTGAATATTGATTCTCGAAATATTGGTACCCTCAAATCATCCAATATGGATCATTTATATCGTCATAAACCAAGTAATTTTGGGGCCACCCTATTTTAAAAAAGCTCCATTTGGGTGCTAAGCCATAGGGGATCCCTAAAATGGTTGGTTTAGCACTGTAAATGGCGAAGATTGGATGATTTAGGGGACCCCTATTTTCAGAAAACATCATTTGGTTGTTTGTTTGTTTGTTGGTTGGTTTGGTTGTTTCAGCAACCACCATTTGGTTGTTCAGAAACCAACCACCTAGGTTCCTTTGGTTGGTTGTTTGTTCGGTCGGTGGTTGGTTGCTCTTGCACATTCTTGCACTTCCCCTCAGAGGATCCTGATGGAAATGACAAACATCAGAGTCACTACTGGGAGGTTCCGAGCCTTCCTGCTACTGTTACAGGAATATTTGTCTGAGGTGCTGGAAGCGGCAATAGAAAATGGCTTGGAACAATATCAATGATAATCAACAACAAAATGATAATCCGATAATCAACGAGCTTCTTCAGCATATCAATGATAATCAACAAAATCCAACAAACCGAAGATGCCTGGGCATTGCGTATTTGGCACAGCGTGCTGGTTGTGCTTGGTATGGTAAGCCAGGGTAGCAGAAAGCGCCGTGCACAACAAAAAGAGAGGATCGCAATATCAATGCGTAGATCGTGTCACTAGTAGCCAGAGCCGCGGTGTTGTTGGTTGTTGGACATGAAAACCACTGACATGCCGTCACATTCCGATAAAACCTTGACAGTATAGACATGAAAGCAAACATGGTTACATATGCGCTGTTGAAGCAGATAGATTGAATATATATGTATATACTGTATATTCATATTTAAATATATGTGTAAAAACAAATATATTTATATATATATATATATATTTATTTATTTATTTATACACATACATATCTATACATATCTATATATATATATACACCTAAATAATAAATATAAATATATATATGTATTTATATGTTCATCAACAAAGCACAAATGCATATGTTTATTTGGTTATTCATTACTATTTGAATACATCTACAAGACATATATATATATATGTGACAGAATATGATTTTATATGTACAAATGTATGAAGATACGTCAAACTCGTAGACAACACTGCTTGGTCCGCCGGGACCTTGGGCCAGGACCCAGCCTCCGCGTCCACGGAGGAGGTGCCGGCTGAGCAGGGCCCGCTGAGGGCGCCGCCCGTCTTTGAGATGAACCCAACCGAGGGACTGCTGCCGGAGATGGAAGGACCGTTGATTGGAGACAGGGAGAGGACAGGTGTGAGCTTTTTCGTGTGTGAGAAATGGTAGATATAGAGATAATAATGTACATACATGTAGTATTTACATATATATGTATATATATATATATTTATATTTATATTTATATTTATATTTATATTTATTTTTATATTTATATTTATATATACATAGGCATCCATACGTATCCATTCTTGTCTATGTCAGAGTTTGATTTATTTCCACGTAGAGGAGGCCGCATGAAAACATAGGTCGAAGTTGCGTTCCATAGCACTCCATGGTTGGTTTCGACCAAAGCGGCCTAGAGCCACCCCTTTGGAATATCGGAATGGTGGTTTGCGGGTGCCCAAGTTACACCGCCACACTTACATCCTAAATGGGGTCCCGGTGAGGATCCAATACGCAAAGACTGCTCTGTGACAGGTCAACAGATGTTCCTCGCGAGAGGCGCAAATTCTTACCCAGAGCCAAACATGTGCAACATATGAGACTCGCATCGTCGCCGCCAGTGATGCCATAGTGCTGCTTCAGCTGCGTCCGGCAACTTCTATATTGAGCATCATATATTTGGGGTTTCTTAAGATGGGTTGCCCCCAAATCCTCCAACACTAATGATATTTAATCATGTTCAACAATAAACCATCACTTTTTTGCGTTCCACATTTCGAGAAAAACACACACAATATATGTACACGTGGTTTTCGACACATGCCTATAGACAATAGTACAGCAATTGATCCAGAGGATTATCATGTGTTTGGTTTATATCTTGGCATTTGAACTTTCTGGTCATGTTTCGAGAAGGTGCTAACCTGGCCCGTACAGTACCTGTAGCTGCTAGCAAGGTCATTTCGTACTTACATTTTTGAACGCCAGAAGACCTCGTGGCCTGATGTACGAAGTGCACCCAGTAGTATACAGTGTTTGTCCAAAATGGTGAACAAAATGGAGGTTAGACTAACTCTTCTTGCTGGCACATAGATGTTGCTTTGAGGGACCTTGCCTCATGCCGTTGATCTGTGTTTTCCATGACCTCTGAAGTCTAGCCATGATAGTTTCTAGCTCTGAAGTCTAGCCATGATAGTTTCAGATCAGCAAGTTCTTTTGTTGGGGGTCACTTACACGCAGGGTTTGTGTACAGGATATCTTGCGGGAACTTCTCCGCACGTGGACTCAGTGCCCCCTTGCGCGCCCTGTCCATCTTTGAAAAATCGATGTTTTTCAGTGGCTTGTTTCCCCTGATCCCCATGCACACCTATGTCGACCTGTGGTGACCCATGGTGACCTGCAGTGACTCCTGGCTGCCTCGTGACTCGCCAGGAATACCCAACAATTTGCTGATGGCACATGAGGACGACCTGGTGCCATCATGGGCCGAGTTTCACCACGAGTTGTTTCAGGAACTGGCTCCTCGGTCGCCCAAGGAGTTGGTTGTAGCTGCTCGGAAGGGTCTGGCATACCCAACTTATGATATGGCGAGTTGGGTCAAGCAGTTATCCAACATTATCCAACCAATAATGGGGAATAATAACCAACCAATGATGGGGAAAACAATGGTTCATGATAGGGGAACCAGGGTGTTCCGTCTCAGCAGCATGTTTGACTTCTATGAAAGGGATCAGTCCTTCTTCTTGGTGGAAGAGTGATGAAGAATGGCTTCTATAGTTCTATAGGTGGCCCAGGTTGGTTTTTAACCTTGGAAGTCAATGGGGCCCCACAACCAGATCTAGTGACTGGGACTTTGGATGAGCACTATCCGGAGACCGCTCGTGACCGCATCATTCGGAAATTGAACATGACTAGTGATGGTTGAGAATGGTTGTACAAGATGATAAGGAGAATGTGAAAATGAATGAAAATGGTTAAGAGTAGGGCATAGTTGGGATAGCAAGTAGGTGATCAAGATTATAGAATCGTACGGGATGATCAGCAAGAAAGTCAGCAGAATGATGGGGTTTCTGGCAGTTTCTGAGCTATAGTAGGGAAATTTCGGCTGCCAGATGTGCCTTGTGAACCCAGCCAAGTGTGACCTTCCAACGAAATCTTGGGGGGTCAAACCTGGCATTGGGTCAGTTCACCCTATACCCCTGGCACCCCCAAAATTAACCACCTTTTTTTCCCGATAGTTTTGTTGGTGAATTGTGGGGGTGCCAGGAGTACAGGGTGAACTGATCCCCCATGAAATTGGTTGGTTCACTGCTTGACCCAACCCGCCACCGCAGCGACCAGTGCCGTGGCTCCCAGGCGTGTCCCAGCATCGACGGCTCGGCTCCTGATCTGGCGGCTGGGCTGATGGCGGACCAGACTGGAAGCAATGTCCAGTCCCAGCCACGTGCACAATCTTGGGGAATGTGAAGGGAGGGGTATAACCTGAAGCTATAGGATAACTAACGAAATTTGGGATGAACATGTGAAGGGAGGGGTATGACCTGGTACAACTGTTGTAACCTGAAGCTATAAGCGACGAAATTGATCACCTCACGAATGAAAATTGACGATGGTATTTGATCAACAAGAACTGCTAGTGACCAAGTACAAGTTAATCTGGCTGGTGGTTTTACAGTAAATATATGCAAATATGTTTTCTTTTCCCACTTGAAATGATTAACAAATGGTTGGTTGACAAGCATATTTTTCATAGTGATAGTTCAACCGCCAACCAGTTTTGATCACAATCACCATCATTACCAGATATAACCATTACTAACCATTAAGAAACACCAGTTAACCATGGGTGGTTCAACCACCAACCAGAAATAGCTTTGATATTTGACTCATTTGAGTTCTGCCTTTTGGATCCGCAGGGAGATGACTCCTTGGCACGGCGGGTTGATCTCGCCCCCCAGTGTTCACTGAGGTCACGTTGGCAAACTTTGAAACCAAGGCGTGGTACCAGAGCAGTGATTTCCCATGCTTTCCCTGCTGGCGGCAAGCGGCTACCCTGACAGAGCTGCTTGATTTTGGGCTCCAATTGTTGTATGTGTATTCGTTGTTTCCGAGGGGCTCGGATTTTACCTAGTGCCCAGGATCCATTTACATTTATATATATTTTTTGTTTATATGTATATATATATATTTCCATTCATTTATATGTTTATTTTGTATATATACATATATATATATATATATATTGTATATGTATATGTATTTTTATATACAACATATACACATTACTTGTTTGTAGTCCATGCTGATGTTGATGTTTCTGTTGGCGATGTTCTTGTCCCTCCCGGCGAGGCGAACTTATTGGCTGAGCTTGCCACCGTGCACGCCCTGGATCCTTCTGCAAGGTGGGGGAGAAGCCGCCGCGGCTTCGTGATGCCCTACCGCAACCATGAGCTAATGGTAATAGCTAATGGTTCATAGCTGATCAGCCATTATAAGCTAAGGTTAACAGTTGACAGCTAATCAATGGTAAATTGATAGTAGATAATGGTTGATTGATCACAATGGTTGCTGTAATTGATAATTGTTGAGGTGAGGCAATGGTTAATCAACAATAGTGAACCACTAGTCATGGTTGATCAACAAGGGTAGTAGCTAATGGTTGATTGATAATAGTTAATGGTTAATGGATCATAGTTGATAGCTAGTGGAATATTGGTAATAGCTAATAGATTATCGTTACTAGCTAATAGTTACTGGTGATATTTGTGATGATTCACATGGTTAAAACTGTGATTGGTTGATGGTGGTCGTTGTGATTTGTTGTTGTTAGTAGTTTATTGTTGATACCGGACTAATGGAGAATATGTGTTAATTGTTGGTTTTAGTCGTGGTTCATGATTGTTTAGACATGTATTCATCCATGTTGTTGAACAATAGTGGCCTATCATGCTGGCTAATGAACGATGCTTGCCGATGGTTGTCAACTTATCATAGTTGATAGCGGTTTGCAATAGATAGGTCATGGCGTCAAAGTGGTTTATCCACAGTTTCCAAACAAACATTTTAGTAGTTTCCAAGCATTTTTATCTGCAAACCAACCATTTTGTACATAATTGCCGTATGCTGCAAACAGGCCCTACTGCATTTGGGGTGCTGATGGAGGACCCTGAGGGATTGTTCACCACGCAATTGCCGAGCTATCCGCTTGCCATGTTCAGCATGATTGAAGGTCGGGAAACAAGAGGGGAGTGATACAAGCCAATAAAGCTGGATTTGTACGATTTTGTACGGGCTCCGTGATACATTTTTGTTTGCCTAAACATGTGTCCATCCCACGCAGATGATCGGACCGATATCAACAGCCCCAGCCTGGGCAGGTCATATTTGGACATGCCTGACATGCCAAAAGATAGGTGATGATCCTGGACGCTACATTTTTTGTAGTTTCTTAAGCCAGGACTTGGGGACCCCCAAAAATGGCTGGTTGGTGTACTACTATAAATGGTTAATAAACCCGATGCTTTGGAGGGTCCCAACCATCTATAGTCGTAAACGAACCATTTTGGGGGTACCCCCCCGGCATTTTTTGAACCCCCCCATATGATTTGTTCTTCAGCCTTAGGCACTTGATCATTTTCGAACCCTGGGGCCATTCGCTGGGATTTCACGATGGCTTGGCCGGTGATCACGATCGCTTCTCCTGGGTCACCATTTTGGCAAGACTGTGTGCACCTTAGGTAGTAATTGATGAGTTTCATGAGGTTTGATGAGGTTTTATAAGCAGTCAATGTTAGAATCCTCAAGGTTTATCCATGGTTATCCATCTAAAGGTTTACCCATGGTTATCCACCTCAAGGTTTATCCATGGTCATCCACCTCAAGGTTTATCCTGAAGGTTTATCCACGGTGTGGCGCCCATGGTTCTCCACCAAGCCTATGGCTTTGCCGCTTCAGGTCGAGTGACGCGGCGCGCTGCACCTGCACAGCCATGGCTGCAGCTTGGAATCGCAACAGGGAGGAGATGCCACCGGTGCCACAGAAGGACGCCCCGGAGGACCAAGCAACTTGGCGGGCTGCAGCGCATGATGAGCATCATGATGATGATGATGATGATGATGATGATGATGGTGATGTATAGATTAAGCGTTATTCATCATTATCTACAACTGATGATGAGGGGTGATGATGATGATGATGATGATGAGGAGGAGGACTGTGATGATGATGATGACGATGATGATGAGGAGGACTGTGATGATGATGACGACGACGACGACGACGACGACGACGACGACGACGACGATGATGATGATGATGAGGAGGAGGAGGATGATGATGAATGATGATGATCAACCAATGGTTGATGAATGGTTAACTTTTGGGAGTAAACATCAACAATAGTTGGGAATATGATTAAGGTCCATGGTTGATGATGCATTGATGATGTTTTGTGCAATGAAAAGTAGAACTTACTGAGCGCCATTTATGTGCACCAAGACGTTGTACGAAGGTTTGACAGGACGTGTTTAACAATACAGTCCTCACGGAGTGTTAGCCATATCCACTTGTATGTGTGCGTTCGCGTTCGTGGTGCAGTACATCGATACATAGCATCTTCCAATCAACATGATGATCCATTTATGATGAGAGTTCACATTTTGGGGCTCACCTGGTAGACAGCTAGGGCTCTGACAAGCCATGAGATGACCATGAACACAGCAGGGTATCTGAGTATTGTGGAGCCGTGTCAAAGTTTGGCATGTGGGTGGTGTTCAATGTAGGGGTACCCCCAAATTATCCCATATAATTTGGGGGTACTCCCATTTGAAGTACCCGGATTTATTTTTTTGAAGTAATAAACCCGTTGTTGGGGTACCCCCATTTCAAGAATCCCCCATGTGGTTGCTCACTTTCCTGTGCCACTTGTTTGAAGTCTCAACTGCAGTGCCTCTCAAGGATAGTCCCTGGCAAACTGTGTCCACATCCAGATGGCCGATTTTCTTCGAGGAACTGTTGCTGTTGGTTGGGAGGGAGCTAAGGTGCTAGGTTGAGCAAAGGAGCCACTGGGAGTGCCCTGACCAAATGGTAGATTTCGGGTGTTATCATTTTCAGCTCAATGGGAAGTCAAGGAAGTGATGGCTTTGGTGCTGGGGGGAACGAGTCATGAACTGATTGTTGGTTTCTGATATGTTCTTGCATTTTTTAACCAAACCTGTGCATTGCATTCGTTCATCGTCATGTTGATCTTCGTTTGGGGTTGTGGGATTTCCCTTTCTGACCCCCAATCTTTTTGAGCTCTCCTTTAGCTTCTTTTGCACTTAGACAACATTCGTTCGCTGTGAGCGAGCGTGTGTGCTACGATCCGTGGCAGCCAGGGTGGATAATTGACTAGCACATGTTTGAAACCACAAAGCAGTACTGATCATTATTAAGCATTACAACCATTAATTGCAGTACTAATTATCATTATAAGCCATTAACCGCCACTGCAGTAATCGCCATCATCATCCGCTGTTACAACCAAGCAGTGAAGACCAGAATGATTTTCAATCACCTTCAGGTCCTCATGGTTTTGGAACCTGCAGCATACCACGGCAAGCATCAACCGTGGAATCGTTGGAATTGATGGTTCATCAACATCTACAACCATGAAAACCACCATTGATCGGTCAATTACCCAAAATCTACAAGCACAATGGTTTATATATGACACCTAAGACCTCGATCACAATCATCGATTGTATGGGGATTTCTCAATTAATAGGGTACCCCCAGCTATCATCCAGTTTAGAACCTTCAATAGTAATAGACCATCCATTTTGGGGTCCTCCATGGCTTGAGAAACCCCCATATGGCTTAATCCTGGTCCATTAAAATCCACAAGCAGAATGGTTTACATGGCCAAGTTCAGCATCATTCAGTTGGATTAACTAATTTCATGACTGTCATTCAAGATCTACTGGATTATAAACTAGTCGATTGTAATTCAGTTCATCCAACTGATCATGATTGTTCACCAAGAGTAAGTATTCATCGCCATTGAGTATAAACCAGTTGACTCACCAATCATCAACCAGTGGATACTGTTGGCTGTTGAGTGTAAGCTAGTTGATTTCAACCACTTCATGGTCACAACCGGTGCTTCAGGAGAATGCATTGGTCGGCGCAGATGAATATATCTCTGACCAAAGGACTCTGGCCTTGGAATGGGGGCCGAACTTCACCTGGCCCTATCCCAGTCACATTCTTCGAGCATGGGGATTTTCGAGCCCGGGTTGCTCCAGGTCAAAGGCATATTTCCTTGACATGTGTTGACTGGATGTTTGGTTAACACCAGGTTTTCAGCCCGGAGTTCATTGCGCGAGTCCTTCTCAAGGTATGTCGTTTTCATCATGATTTTCTCACATGTTCTTGATGTTTTACCCTCCCGCGCGCTTTGCCAGTAACATATCCCCTGAACCCAAACATTCTTATCTGGCTGGTGGTTTCAAATATTTATTTTCCCTGCTAGTTTTCAATAAATGGTTGGTTGACTAGTATTTTTCATAGGGATAGTTCAACCGCCAACCAGTTTTGATCACAATCAACCATCATTACCAGATATAACCATTACTAACCATTAAAAAACACTAGTTAACCATGGGTGGTTCAACCACCAAGCAGTTCTCTTCATCTCTAGTCGGCTTGTCTTTTGCAGCCCTCCGCTTTGCACGGACGTTGCGATCCAGGAAACGCGGGAAAGTCGTTCTGATGTCGCGGCGATCCATTCGATCCTCGAGTAAGGCTGGGACAGTCATCCAACTGGCGCTCATCAAGAAGCAGGAAGCACGATGGCCTGGTTGGTGGTTTTATAGGGGATTACTGGTTGGTGGTTTTAAACATGTTTTATTTTCCCTAGTATTTATGAACAGATGGTTTGTTGACCAATATTTTTTAAAGGGGTTGAAACCATCAACCAGATTTTAGTGATTAATTTTAGGGAACAATAACCAACAAGAATGGTCAAAGAACTACTAGCTGGTGTTGTTCGAAATCATTGCGTTTTCCCTAGTATTTGGGATGGTGGATTGACTAATATTTTTCCGAGTGGTGGTTCAACCACCAGGATGACACATGTAAAACCAGGCGAGGAGAGGACCGGTCCTATGCTGGGCGAAGGGAGATCCAGCTGTTGATAACTTGCCCCAAATTTGATCATCACAGCGAAGCACATCCTCAAATCTATACTTATACATCTAAATATATCCATCTCAACCACATACCAATCACACATGTGGATATATATATATATACATGCATATTGTGACACGTTTCAAATAGACGTGTATAGATCAACATGTATATTTACATCTACAATACATTTACACAGGAATATCGCGCATCATTTTTTCATCCGATATGTACATGTTTTCATAGATAGATACTGCAGTTTGATTAATCACATCAGAACATCAGACAGAAAATTGAAAAATGTATCAATTACATTAGATAGAAAAATAGATAGATAGATCGATAGATCAGTAGATATAGACACTTACGTAGTTAGATGACAACGTCATTTACACAAGAGCAACCACCTCATTTGTTTCATCGCGCATCAGCTGCACCAGCGCTGCTCGGCGGAGGTCCACAACTGGGCTCAGGCCGTGAGCGCAGCAGAGGCCGCAGGCGCCAGCGCCGTGGTGGTCTTCAACGACTTGGACGTGCAGGCGCCACTGTGGTGAGGTGGTGGATGCTGTGGTGAAGCTATGGTTGGCCTGGTTGGATGTTGGAGGTTGATGGATGATGTATGGATGATGTATGGATGATGTATGGATGATGCTTGAGAAACATGGGATGTTTCAAGTGGACTTGATGGCAAGTTGATGCTTCAAGTTGGATGATGGATGGAAATTGGATGGAAATGATGGCTGAATTGTTGATAGCATGGTGGGTGGATTTGTTGAAGTCAGGGAGTTATGTTACATAATTAAGAATGGTTTGAATCATGACGGTCCACTGATATGGACGACTGGTGGTTATTTGATGTCAAGCGAATGTTGGTTGGTCTCAAGCTGGATGGAAAGCAGGGATGGTCATCATTCATGAATTGCTTATAAGGGGATGGTATCGTTGGATGTGTTTCGGGCACAATCTCAACTAGACATTCATATTCAGAATTCAATCAACTCTTGAATTAGATATTTTTGGTGCTGATTGTTCGCCTCTGAGGTTGATTACACATGGGTGTTGTCACGTTTGTCAAGTACTTTCTGGTTAAGTTGACCATGTATGAGATATATGCAATATGATGCAATTGTATATGTATATTCTTTCTTGATGCATTGTTGCTGGATTCGATCCACAAGTGTTAGTGTTGATTGGTTGTTGGCTGTTTGTTCGAAGCGCAGCAACCTTTATGGCATCTACGGTGTTCCCCGGGATCAATCCACAGGTGATCAGTTTGATTCACCTTTTTGCGGCATTTGTGTTGGTCGTACATTGTTGATGATTGTATTTTTGTATTGTTTGTGCGTGTGTTGATTGTTTGTGCTTAGGTTTAGGTTGTGCTGTTGTTGATACATGCATGACATTTCAAGAGTACATTAGAGTACAATTGTTTCTGTGTATTTTTTGTTTATACATACATACATATATGTATATATATATATATATATACGGATGGACCGATAGATAGGTAGATGAATAGATACATGGGTAGACTGTTGGCCGACCGATAGATGCATAGACAGACAGATTCATAGATAGACAGATAGATAGATTGATTGATTGATTGATTTGATTGATTGATTGACTGATTGGTTGATTGATTGATCGATTTATATATATATATATAGATCAGTAGATATAGACACTTACGTAGTTAGATGACAAATTGATAGTTTCGTAGTGAAGTTTTGCTTGAGTACGCATACACAAGTGTGCGTGTCCCAATGTATGGTACAATTGAGCCGCTGACAATTTTCTACATTATCGCCAGCTTGTGAGCTGCGGGTCAAGGTGAACAGATAGCTAGAAGATCCAGGATCCAGGATCCAGGTGTAGTAGACGAAGTAGTTGTAGCAACGGTCGCGGTGTAGGAATAGTAATCGCTGTTGTCGAATCTCTTCAATGAAGGCCCGTGGTTTCAGGGCCTGTGCCAGGAACCCTTTCGGATGGGCCTCTTTGGGGAGAAGCTGCCCAACATCCCAGCCTTCATGGTCAGTGGAAAGGTCAGATTCTGAGTTTGTTGGGCTGTGGCAGGTTGATCCAGCTTTTTGTGGCTCGTGTTGCTGCTGGTAGTTGGTCGTTGGTTGGTGGTTGTTGTTTTGGTATGCTTTTGTTGCTGATTGGTAGTTGTTGTTTTTCTTGGTGGTTGTTTTTTATTGGCGGTTAGTGTTTTTATTGGTGGTTCTTGTTTGTTGGTGGTTGTTGTTTGTTCGCAGAATGGTTTTATTTCTCAGTGGGTATTTTTCCGGTAAGAAACCAAAGAACACCATGTCACTCTCTGAATAAACACAGTCAGTCATGATAAGCACAGTTGTTGCTGCCATGATAAACAATTCATGATCATGATTTTTCCCAGCGGACAAAGCTTCTCTTTGGGAACAAGCAATGCCTCGCCCGTTGTTGCTTGTGACGCTATTGACGTGGTCGTTGCATGTCGTTGCGATGGCTGCTGTTACTGCTGTCGTTGTTGCTGGTGCTGCTGCTGCCATCGCTGCTGTTGCTACATTGCTACTGTTTCTGCTGTTGCTACGACATTCAGTGCTGCTACTGCTTGTGCAGTCCGCTGTTGCTTGGGAACGGCCTTTGCTTGTTGGGATGGTTGAACGTAAATGTTGGTTTCTGATTAGTGTAGTGTAACCCCCCCTTAAGCAATGAATAGATAGATGAAACCAACAGGTAGATACTAATCAGAAACCAACATTGCTCTTCAATTCGTTTTTATTTGAGGACTGGGGACCAATCAATCCGCGGGGGTGACAAATCTGCACTAGAAATTGTGGATCAAGGCTTGGCTCGCAACAAGAGCCTTGGGGCCTTGACTGGATGAAAAGAGTCGTTCTCATTAGAAGATGGTGACATTTGATTGAATGAGAACCTAAATCGTAAGATACATAACATGGTGGTTTCTCACAATGGTGAGCCCCGAAATCATCTCTAATATGAATCATTTACAGTAGTAAACCCACCATTTTGGGGTCATTTTGAGATACCGCCATATGAATGTATATGCATATATATCCTGATTATATGTTGTGGAATCTATTGTGCGAGTTGCATTTCACCGGGCGGCAATGTGGACAGCTTTCATGGGAACGGGAAAGATTCCTGGGAGGGCTAGTGGCAGAGATGGGTATCACATTACAATGGCTCTACTTGTGGCGATAATCCACACGGAGTGAGATTAAGAAGTGATTCGAATGATCAAAGATAGTGCACTTTGCTTATCATATAAAAAGATTGTAGATCGTCTCAACTCTTTTGTGGTGTAAAGTTCGCTCGCAAAAGTTGATGCTCCAGCTGAACAACAAAATGCTTGAAACATCAACCAGTAGCCAGGGTCCCAGCTTAGCTCCCAGCTTCACGAGGATCTTCAGCGGCCGTGTCATCATCCGGCCCCACGACGTGTGCCGCCGCCGCGGCCCCAGGACGGTTCGGCCTTGTGTGCTGCCAAAGACTGCGATCTGCGGATTGTCAGGTGGGGCGTTCCGTGGCTGTGTGCTATGGCTGTGGACCTGGGTATGGCCCACGGGAACAGGGCCCCAAGGGGAAGCGACCCAAAAGGATGGCGCCAGGGATGATTTTGATGATTTTTGATGGGTGACCCCTGGGTGTTCGAAGTTTTTTTTGACATGTCAGTTTCGGCTTCCAAGATGTTCCAAGATGTTCCAAGTGCAGAATCGATGGTCGCATTGTGTACTCCACTGAGTGATACTCAGATGCTGAGCTTTGGAAGGTGTAATCCTCCCAATCCAATCCTGATGGTTGTTTTGCCACCCAGATGGCCACCATAAAAGGCTGGCTTTTGAATTCGCATGGAAACTAATTACACAATGGGGACAAGATGGGACAAGTGGAATCCAGTCAAGAACATGATAGAAGATGAAGATGATCGACAAGATATCATGAGATCATTCTGAAGTCAACACCTCTGAGGATGATTCTTTGGATGCGTATCTCCTGAGCTCGTAGGCATAGCATGGCAGCACATGGTGTCCACGCTGACCCTGATCAACCCCTCCCATAGCGGTAACCCCTTGGTCGAAACAGCAAGCCCTTGATGAAGGATCCAATATGATCAACCATGAGCATGCCCCAACTAAGACCTAAGGGTTGAGCATTGCAGGTCCGTGTTGACTTCCATGGAGTCCACTCCTCCTTGGCCACTGGCCGGGGGTCGCATCATTGACCTGGCCCAGGCAGGTTGGTTTGACAGCTCGCAGTGGGAATGTTCAAGGCAAATGGATGTCTATTCATTCATACGCTTATATAAATATAGATACATATGGATAACATATTATATATATATTGATAGTATATATGTATATATTGGCATAAGGTCATTTACATGTATATACTTTCATTATATAGTATCAAATAAGCTTAACTTGTTGATATGACATGTATAGGATTATAGACATTTGTATGCTATATAATGAGGTGAATGTATCAACCTTATGTGAGATTGTATGGAATTTGTTATTGACTTATGTACAGAGTAGAGGACATTGCTCGGCAAGAATCATAACAGATTTGGATGACATAGCTCATGGCAAGTCTCGGCACGAATTCGCGCTGTGGGAAAGTCGTGGCCAAAGGAGTTATGAATGGATCACCCAGGAGCTGAGTACGGCTCCCACACTGAGCATTGAAGAGACTACCATGGAACCAGAACCACATGAGCGCACGGAAAATCTTCAGAACCACACCGCAACGCCTCTCCACCAATTTGTAACTTCCACCTTCGGAAAATGGTTGGTTCGACTTGGTTTGGCCAGGTGGGATTCCCACAATACATTTCAACCAAGCGCAGGCACTTGCTTGATTCAAAAGAGTTGTTCCATCTGCGACTATTTGCAAACAAGAGCGTGTTGAAGAGGGGAACCCGGGATGGATCCTTTCTCCAACTGAATGATTGCCAAAACGAGGCTTGGAGTTTGCTGGAAGCCTTGTCTGCACACGAACCGGAAGAATTGGACGAACTTCTGCAAAGGATGAGTGTTCCAGAGACTCTTGGACAGAAATCATTTGATTGACATTGCATAGACAACCAACTATAATCTGATCTTTGGATGTTTTCGGACGCTTGATGTATTTGAACGTGTGTTTGGCTCACGGGTCGTTTGGGAGATTCTTCCAGCCAGCAAAGTATCTACATAGATAGATTAGAGTAGATTTCATTAGATTTCATCAGATTGGACTAGGCTAGACTAGATTAGACTATACTGGACCAGATTAGATACTAGTAGATGGATGGCTGGCTGGATGGATAGATAGATGGATGGATAGATGGATAGACAGGTAGAGACAGGTAGAGACATAGGCACAGATTGATAGAGATAGAGGTAGATATGTACATTGCATATATCGATGTATTTGTTTGATACTTTTCCATATACATACAATACATAGTCCAAATTTACAGAAACTTCTGCTGAACATAATTCACATGATCCCGAATCTAGAGAACTCTGGGACCACTTCTTCGAAGATGGTGTACTTGCTGGAGTAAAGCGTGGGGTGAGTTGCATTTGTTCAAACAATTACTGGCTGGTCGTTTTGAACATTTTTATTTTTCCCTAGTACTTATTAACAACTGGTTGGTTGACGAATATTTTTCAGAGGGGTTGAAACCACCAACCAGACAACTACTTTTGTTTGGCTTCCTTTTTGGCGGAAGAGTTGATTTTGATAGCAGAGTTCATTCGTCACGATAGGCTCTCGTACCTGGCTTGATAAGGATATCTTGTACAAGTATTCAATTTGGGAAGAGTTGCCATTCTGGGTATTACAGGTCCGTGGAAGTATTTAGTATTTATCGGATATTATGGGATTGTTGTTGACCATTTCAACAATGCCATTATCCTGAAGGAAATAGTAGAATTGCATTTGTTTTCCTAACCTCTCCATACGCCACAGTCACAGCTACTGAGGAAGCGAGTCTGGCTAACGCGGCGGTTGGTGAACTTGGCGGCATTGCCAGTTGCTGTCATTGAGCTCACATGGCTTGCTGGAAAATCACTGTTATTCATAATATCATTTCAACGTGCCTGAGATGCTCCAGCCAAGGCGAGCATTCTCACTAGGCGGTGTATTCCCGGGTTTCTACCACAAAGGGTCTCAAAATGCGTAGCTACCGAATCCAAGCCACCTCACCTAAGGTGATGTGTTTTGTAGAGGTGATTTGCAACAGTTACGGTCACAAGACCAACCATCAGCAAACAAGCCTACATACTTCGTTTCTGCTTTTGGGAAGGTCCTTCGTGAAAGTACTTGGTAGGCAGTAGAATTGATAAGATCAATCATGGTGAATAATGATGCTCACGAATAGTGATTAATATATGGTTAGCATTGGCTACCATCTTTCCTGAACTAGAACACATAAATATATTGCCATCATTAACACAATAAGAACGGACTCAGTGTTGGCGATTCGGAACCAAGAATGATTCATCACACCCAGCGGTTTCTGGCCCAGTTTTGGTGAGTGTTTGGAAATCGACAGTAAAAAAGTATTTCACCGAGTAAAAAACTGATCTAGCAAAACTTGTGAATGAAACAGAATATTCCCTAGTAATTACTGGGTAGTTTTGCTGGTTTTCCTAAGTGAATCTTCCCTAGTAGTGAGTACTTGGATGCCTTTCCGAAAGCAACGAGAGCATCCCGCTTCAGAGTCAAAAACCAAACCCCCTCAGTTAGGTATGTTATTACAAGCCCAAACCATGGGAAACCCCCTAAGTTAGCTAGGTTATAAGCCCCTAAGGACATCCCATGACCACCAGTTGCCAAGAGGACATGGCACAGCCGTTTCGGGTCACCCAAGGTGAGACACCACCGGACGGCGCAAGCGACGGGCCCGGCGGAGCTTCCGTTGGCATTCGTGGAGGGTGACCGATGGCTGCCGCCGCAGAAGCAGTGCGCTGGTAGCAACGGTGGGGTGAGGGATTATATAAAGGGATTATAGGAGATCATAATATATATATATATATATATTATGGAATTTAATGGGGATTATTTAAAAGGATTATTTAAAGGACTAGAATGGATTTTAGGAGATTCTTTGGTTGTAGGAGATTGTAGGGGATTATAGGGATTTAATAGGAGATTATAAGTTGTAATTATAAGGGATTATAGGAGATTGCAGGGGATTATCGGGGATTAAAGTGGTGAATTAAAAAATTGGATAAGAAGCAACAATAATGGTCAAACAACTACTAGACCACAGAAAGATACGGAAATCATCAGAAACGCCAACGCATTTCCTTCGGGTACACCATGGTGTCCCAACTGGAAGAGTGATGCGACCCCAGTTCGCAATTGTACAGGTCGTGTCCGTTGACAGGGGATTTGTTGGTGCTCAGAGCATGCAATGGGTTGGATGTATTGGGGTTGTCCATAAATGGTGGTACCTAACCATCCAATAAAGACTATTATTAACAACGAAACCACCAGTTTTGGGGGCACACCATTTCTGGACAATCCTATTGTCAAGTATTGTCAAGAAAGTGTGTGCTATGCTACCGGCCTGTGATTGTTAAGTCCCTCATTCCTTGCCCAAGCTAGTATGACTGAAGGCAACAAAGTTCGATGAAAAACGCTGGTTCAGCAAGAAGTGTCCACATTTCAGAGTCCCTTTTGGGCACTTAGAGTATGATCAACCGCAACCCTTGTGAGGGCACCTTGTGTGCTTGGCTTTATTTGTGGCTTTGAAAACACGTTGTATAGCTCTGTAAATGTGTGTTTCTTGTGTTATAGATACGCATCCATGTGAAATTACATAAACACAAATGAAAAACAAAGAACAATAGATGCATACATATATTCTTATTTTTCGTATATATGCTCCTGTACGTAGATTTATATAATTGTAATTGTAATCGTCGACACCTCGCCTGCTCAGTGTTGTGCCTGCTAGTAGCACAAAAACTAATTGGCATTTGTGTATTTCTGCACGTTCAACAGGTACTTCTGCAGGTATTACTGTACATGTAGGTGCAAATGTGATTTGTGAAGGTCACTTGCAATCCTCATGATCTTAGGCTAGAAGCCCTGAGAAAGCAGCAGCTTGGCATAAAGAGGACTTCTATTCGAACTGGATTTGGCTCAGCCCGGGACGCCTGGATTGTGACCATTGGACGGAGTGTAGATGGATGATATACGGGTAGATCTCTACTGAGGTCTCATCAGCATCATAACGTGGCAAGTAGTATACCAAACCAGCTACCTGTGGCTTTGAGATATTGATAGATGGACATCGGCGGTCCGATCTGTCAATGTTTGTGTCATGCTCCTATTCCAAAAACAGACCAAACCATTGACGTATCTTCGAATCAATGATTGGTTTGACGCCCATCTGAAACTCCATGCAATTACCAACACAAAACATATTCGGAAAGGCTCAATTTGCCCGGATAGTTGAGCCGGGACACTTGAATATAGGAAAACTGACAAACAGGGTCGTATCACTGTAGTTACAGCATATCAGCGGGGTGATGCTCAGGAACAACGCTCTTCGGCTTTGATCGTTTGTAGTGAATACATGATGCCCCTTAAGATGGTAAATGATGCTTTTATCAATCTATTTGTGAACCTTACAAATCAAGATCAGGCATTTGAGCTGCAGGAAAATGCAGTCTAAGAGTCTAAGAGGCAAAAAACCCAAAAAACATGGAGATTAGTGTACATAATCATATGAAACATAATGAATAATGAAGCACATTATTTGTCGTTTCATGTCTAGATTTACGTTCACAGTTTTATCCAGAAGGCCTATATACTCTCAGCAAACTGTCCACCAATGTTCACCAATAAAGTCTGGTTTTTGAGTTTTTGAAGTATTTCGACCTGACTTCACCAAACCCTAGATAAAACTAGACCACTGGTTTTACATTACACAGCCAGCTTAGCAGGTGATTCAATTATCAAAACATGCTGAATACAGACAGCAAATAGAATCTAATGAATCTATTTCAACATGTTGCATTCGGTTTTGCCCATTCAGAATCCAACATTTTCAGGACAAAGGACCAACTTGACTGTCATTCTATACAATTTTTGATCGTGGCGCAGTATGTTGGAAAGTATACAACCAATCACAACCAATCAACTGTTGCTTTCCGGTTGGTTGTCACTGTAGGTACTCATTGTAGTCAGGTGATTCTTGAAGCTATGTAGTTTTTGAACACAAATACGGAATTATTTTGCACGAGTCAGCGATGAGCATATCATTGCACCAGGGGGCACAAAACTTGAAGAAAAGTGTGCCTGGACTTGTTGGAAGGGAGAATGATTACTAAATAACCCATCAGCCACTACTAACCAACCTTTACTAACCAACCATTGCCAACCATTCCAACCCAGCTTGGATGACTGGATTAGAGGACTTTCAAGAGCCCAAAACTGGCATGAGAAAACTGTTCCAAAACTGGTATGGGATTACATATTTGTCTTGAAACAGAGGACCCCAAATCATCCCCAAACAGTCTGGGTTTTGATGATCAACAGATGATTTCAGGAGTCCCCAAATTTGAGACACAGAGACGACTCAAACATTTGATGCTGACGAGGCAGTCAATGGTACACTTTGCGCTTTCCGAACCATTTTGTCAGCATGTAATGAAGTCCACACCATGATTTTTCTATCATTGTCTATGGTCAATAGATGATAATAGCGGTTAACTATGGAGTCTACCAAACCACACACTTGACACCTTGAGGTTGTTCTGTTTGCGTATTACGTTGTGCCTAAGACATGCTTAAAACATCTGGTTTCGTTTCCTGCTATCACACAAAACTGGGGCCTTATCTTGGCGAAAGAAAACATATATAAGAGTTCTCCAGGTCCAGTTCGCCATGGCTACAATCACTATCCACCTGTTCAAAGCCATTTTTTGTGCCATTCCTTTGCCGTTGTTGGCACTTCACAGGCATCACGGCTATAGGGAACCCACAAGCCCGTGTCCTGGAGGGCAAACTGGAGCCCCCTTTTTCTGGCTGGGGAATATATTTTGTGGTTCAGGGTACCCTATAGCTATGGTTGGTCTACTTCTATACAAGGTTAATGACTTGGATGACCCATAGGCATATGACCCTTTCAGTGATGTACAATGCTGACTTTTGCAATGCCGGTACCCCCCCCAGTTTCCCAAGCTTCCTTGGGCAGGCACTGAAATTCAGCGGCTGAGGTACTGCGAAGGTACTGGCATTGGGAGTCCTGACATTTGCGGAGAGTTCGAAGTACGATTTCGCGCCTAGGTGGAAAGCCAAGGCGCTGCCTCATCACACGCAGGAGATGGTGCCCAGTGCCTATCATCAAAAGGTTCCAGATGGAGGTTGCTTAAGATGGGACTACCCCTAGTTATCATCCAATATGAACCATTTATGGTAGTAAACCAACCATGTTTGGGGTCCACTATTTTGAGAAACCATCACATTCTCATGAAACCAATCTACAGTAAACCTTCTGAACGAATCCTAGGACGACCTTCCCTAAAGTGCTTTGACGCAGTGAATGGTAGAACTTCTTTGTTGAGACAGTCTTGTCTCAGGACCAAGGGATCTTGCAGTCAAATTGGTGAAATGAGATTCCTATCCCATAAATCCGTCCAGTGAGGAACGGCATGTTGCGGCCATGCTGGGCTCCATGTATTTTTTTGTTCCGAGCCTGGCTGACCGATTGGTGGTTTCGCGTGATTTTGCAGCGGTCAACCCAGCAACGGCTGTGTTGGTTTCTCACGGCAGACTCGCGGCATGGGAATGGCAACACCAACCACGAAGCGTTAGGCAGGAAGTTATATCCAAGTGCAAAAGTGATTGATCGTATCTACCCCAATCCTTCCATTTACCTCACTAGTAGGTAACCAGCTGGTTTCTACCTATCATAAAGGTAGTTGAGTTTCAAGGTAGGGTACCGTTTCAACATGTTACATACTACCATCTCAGGTAGTACAGGGTAGGATTTTTATTTCTCCAACGCCTGAAGTAAAAATCAGCAGGCTTTCAGTCACCGACAATTTGTGGATGCCCTGGTGCAAGTAGTCAAGCAGATTGAGAAGCAAGAAGCAAAGGTGACATTGACAGCAACAGTAGCAACAGAAATGTTCCACCTCATACTTCTCATAGCTCACTAGCATTTGGTCACAATAGTGTGCGGAGAGTGTTGGCATTTTTCTCACCCCAAGGAAAACCCCAGGCCCATGGCACCATCTTGATGGAGCTCCAGTACCCCGGTACTGAGAAAACCTGTGATTTACATCTACCAAAGAAGCATTTCATTCGGTAGGATGACCAACATCTCATCAACTTGGACCTTCCAAAATCCAATGAAGATCAATGAAGCACGTTGAAGCCTGTAGTGCTCAATGTCCATTTCCATCCATTTCCATGCTCACATTTGATCGTCAGCATGCTCGCGGCTGGGACCCATATTGGGAGGCCTAAGCTTTGCCCACAGCAAAGGCTACCATACTTATCCCTTAGACATCCGAGAGGGTATGTGCGTTTTGGTCCCAGGGTCACCCTTGCAGTTGCCTTGTCGATCCCTTGTCGAGTCCGGTTTCCTTTGAGGTGGTGAACAAGGCGTTGGCAGTGCTGTGGTCCGCGAATGGATGGATCTTGGGCCTGATGTGGTCATGGTGGTAGGATGATTGATGGCTGATTGTAGCTAATAGGGTTAGGTAGGATCAGTAATGCCAAGATCTCGGTAGGATGATTGAAAGGTCTTGGCAGATCGTGGTTGATAAGGCTTCGCGACTCTTAAGGGTTGATAGGGTTTGATAAGTGTTTATAAGTGTGATAAGGGTTGACAGTCGTTGATGATGGGCGACAACTCTTCAGAAGCGGTGAATGTTGTTGATAAGTTCGATAAGGGTTGATACTGGTTGATAAGTGGTGAGAGTTGTTGATCAGGGTTGAGAATGACCATGTTGCCTGGTATGGTTGATTGTTATCAACCGGTATGATTCACAATGGGTTGTCCCATACAATGGTGAACGACAATTGATCCTGGTTGACAATTCTGCAAGGATGGTTGATAATGGTTGATAATGGTTGATAAGCTGTTGCAATTGATCCTGGTTGATAATTGTTTGTAATGTCCACTGTAGTGGATAGCAACGAGTTACAACGGAGCGAGGGCAATTGACCAAGGCTTACAGACGCGAATGTGGAGCCGCTGGTGGATGATCACAAGAATGATGTTTGACATGATGTTTAGTCGCCATTTAGATTATATACTGCTGGTAGGTTGTGTGTGTGAAGGATTTTTTTGAACATGTTGGCAATGTTTTAAGAAGATATCATTTGATGGGTGGGTGCGGCACAAAAGTCTTCAAGTTGGACATCCAACCATTGTTTTTTGATGTGTATCCTGTATCAGTTAACTTGTGATCATTACTTATGATAGGTGCCTGGCATGATCCAACCGTGTCCTGATTATAGGATGCAGTATGCACGGCTTGTCTGGGCTGGGATGATCCATTTCCGAACATGAGCCAGCCACAAGCCACAGTGTTGTTGTGGCTTGTATCGAGTGTCGCGCATGTTCTGATACATTCTGATATTTTCATCTATGTGTGTGTGTGTTCTGATTATAATTGTTTTTCTATATACTTTAAAATTGATTTATATATATATTCTATTATCTTCTCTCCGGTTGATTGTCTCACTTAATCACCGATGGTATCTCCAGATTGTCATTGCAAGTCGTTGCTTGAGACCTGTCGGGGTCGCTCAGGACTTGGTGGCGCGCGAGGTCTATTTGCATCCCAAGCTGAGGCTCCTTAGGAGCTACGATCAGCGGCAGACCTTTTGGCCCGTGCCTGGGCTGCCGATGCTCACAGGCCATGGCCTTACCAGTGAAGACCCTGGATTAATAAACATTGAGCTTAATGGGGTTCAACATGGGGTTCAACATGGTTCAACCATCAAGCTTAACCCCAGACCCTGGTTGATGATCAATCCAGGGTTAAGCTTTGTGATGTGAGTGAGTCTGAGTTGATCCGCGGCTGTAACATTTCAACGAAGATTCAAATTTTCTGAATGGAATGCGATGATGTTCCTTAAAAAGACTGCCTCTTACATCAACCTTGTCTTCTGTGACATGTTGCGACAAAGCATATGTGTTGCCTGATATCGTGATCTATTTTGTTTTTTGTTTGTTTTCTTGGCATACTCTTGAGCGACGAGAGACAGCGGAATGCTACCCCGTGCAGTAGGTGGAGCAAATCTCATCAAACATACACACATACCACTCAGACGTGTGCACAGAGACATTGCCAGCTCTGACATGAGGTATTTTTCCGGCAGTTTCTTGTTTCGGTTTACTTACCAGAGATGCCCAAGGAAGTTCCAGTCCCCCCCAAGTCCTGACCGCTGCAGGATGTGGCATCCACCTTCTGCAACAACTGCTGGAAGATGCTGGGTCCACAATGGAATCATGAAGAGCTTCACAGGCAATCAACCGAAATGGAAATTATATAAACCCGTTGCCATGATTCTTTTATGTGGGGGTTTCTCAAAATAGGGAGCCCCAAAAATGGCTGGTCCATTACTAGAGACGGTTGATAAAGTGGAATAAGTGGATGATTTGGGGGTACACCCGGTATTTTGAGAATCCACCACATGGCTGTAAGTCAAGTTCAATTAACACCAATGAATAGGTAGTGATATGCACTGACATTATCATTTTTTATAGGAAGGCTATGAGAAGTTGATAGAGAATGAATCTTGATGCTTCCACGCTGCAAACAATCGATGATTTCCCTGCAAAAGGACCGTTTGGCGAAGGTTCTGGGTGGTAAAAATGGGATGCTGCCTTATTCTACCAACGGTTTCCCTAAAGACTCCCATGTATTAAATCTGCTTACGATGCGTCACATGTCTCCAGCTACATGACCGGGCCCCTGCCACCGTACGCGCTGCAGTGCTGCAGTTTGAGGATAAAATGGGATGAACTCTGGGAAACTGACCTGGCAACGAAAAATCACCATTGTTAATAGGTAAACTGGTTATATCTATCTATCTATCTATCTATCTATCTATCTATCTATCTATCTATCTATCTATCTATTTATATTTATATATTTATATTTATATTTATATTTATATTTATATATATTTTATATATATATATATGTGGTGGATTTTTGCACTTCCAGAGGGTATCTTGAAGCATGTCTTTTCCAGACTTCCAGTTTTCGCTGAGGTGACTGAAAGCGGAACCCCCCGAAGTTGTTGGGCTTAGATATGAGCAGCTGTCAAGCAGCTGTCATGTAATTGATTTGGTGGTTTTTCCATCACCGCAATAGCTGTCTGCGTTGTTTGTTGAAAGCTATCTGGTAGGGTGTTAGTCAAAAATCCAAATATGATCACAGATGTTGACTGTGAATAGTGAGACATAAGGTGATTGATTGATGGTCAATAGTGATTAATGAGGATCAATATTGATCAATCATGTTTGATTCAGCCTTGCGTTAGTCCTTGACATGTTTTCCTTCCCCTTCCGCCATGAACGAAAATTGGTTGAAGCCACTACTGGGGAAGTGCTATCATTCATCTCCGGGGAAAGAAGCAGCCAACGACAGGAGTGAAGTACTGCACATGACACCAACAGCCCTGGTTCAGTGTTCTAGAGGATCATCAACAAGACACGTGGAAGGGACTTTTGTGATCCAAACGTTTGTCTTTTGATCATCAAATGTTTGGCAAAACATGTGGTGATCAAACTTACCCTGAATAGTAACCCATAATTCGCGGCCAATTCTAGGGATATCCAGAAGGTATTCCGGGGCATATGGGGGCATGCTATTTTGGTAATTTGGGTGTTTCTCAAAATGCGGGGTACCCAAAAAATGGTTGGTTTATTACTACTCATGCTTAGTAGTGGATGAAAACTGGAGGGTTCCCCATGGTGCCCCATGGTGCCCCATGGTGCCCCATGTTGGAACCCCATATGTGTTCCTCAAATCGTTTGGTTCATGGCTTGCCTTGCCACTCAGGATGGACTACGAGATTTTGGGCTGTTTGATTGGCCTGGCACTCTGGCAGAATTGCACTCTGGAGCCTTGGCGCGTGGGGAAATCAGTGGAGCATGCTACTTGATGCATTTAGTGGTTTCTCAAAATAGGGGACCCAGAAAATGGTTTGCGTATTACTATCAATGACTACTATTGGATGATTTAGGTGTGTCTCTACTTTGAGAAATATCCATTCGGTTGCAACAAGGGTAACAAGGGTAATCAATCAATTCACCTACCATGAATCAGCCATGAACCAACAAAGGTCTTGTGGTTTGCGAAGGCAACCATCAAGACGTGTGATCATATCGGTAGCGACCATGGATTCCGCAGACCTGATGCCATTTGCGGTGTTGGGAGCAGTTCTATGATGGGCTCAAAGATTTTTGAAACCCTCAGGCCACCCCCGAACTATGGAGTGGAAGGAATTGCTGAAACAGTAAGGTCAAGCTGCGTTGCTGGTGCCGATGTTTTTGGATCGCTGAGCTTGGGAACGCCCCTTAATCGTGGGAGCGGGAAGGAGAGCAGGGGCAAACATGTCCCCTTCAAATTTCCTCAGAAGCCAGGCTCGGATGGAATCCTCTTGAGGAGATCATTTTCAGTGATGCTTAGCCTGCTTCACTGTTCAAAAACATTTCAGACCTCGGGTCAGTCGGGAAATATCAGAATCCATGGGGGAAGTATCATGATCCATGAGGTCGAAATCGCTATTCTCTATGAAAGGATGACCACGCCATACCACGCCTTGTTTTAAGTTCCTTTGATTTACAAAACCTCTGGTCATCTCCGGTCTAATTGCCTGGACCGGACCGACCATGCTGTGAGGCAAAGTTGAAGAATTCGGGAGGATATTCGCTGAGGTTCATGATCACAGCCATTGCTTTTCCAGGTGATCCTCTAAGCCTATGGCTGATCCCCGCCCCAGCTACATGGCTTTGTAGCCACTGCTGTCAGGTGGATAGCCTCTGAGGAAGTATGACCCTGCCAACAGACCTGCCATCATGAGTAGTTTTAGACAGAAAGACACGAAGAGACGAGCAGGCACAATTTTTTCCAGCTGTGTTGAAAAGTTGGCGAGATTGCTTCGTAGATATCTACTCTAGTTGCTAAGTGCATGCTTTCCACTCCAAGGAACCTCCACAAGTGCGAATTGTGATTAATCCATGTGCCCTTCATTCATTTCACAGGTCGATAGGCCTCTTGAGATAGTGGATGGCCCAACGTGTCCACATCCCAACCGATCTTAAGGATCTGCCATTGCATCCGCACGTGTGCGCCTTGCTTTTTGGCTTTCCCTCCGAGAGTGTCACGTCTCTCGTCCACAGCGTGGCGGAACCAACACAGCAGATGGTTGTACGAAGCGGTAAAGCCAGCCAATAACCGACCACCGCATGTTGGCCTAGCATCGTGAACATCAATGTTAGAGTGTAGTATTTCACCAGAGGCCAAATAGTGGTGGTGTCTTATTATTTTTCCACATAGCATGTATTATGTATGTTATTATTGTTTGATGTATGGATGTATATACATGTTACATAACCAGATAGCGCCAGATATATGTATGTGTGTTTTCAGACATGCCGCATGCTAAGAATGATTCGTTGTGCCATGGGATACTGCCGCAGGTCTACTGTAAACTTCAAGGTGGAGGCACCCATCAAGGTCCCAAAAAGTTGTGAATTACACTATAAGCCACTGCTAGGACATGTCATCACTGGTATCGAAAACAATCCGACCAACAACTGTGTCTCTTGTACATGTTTGATATGAGTTGTAGCTATGAAATACCAGGTGTCTTGGGTTTATATCCATGCCCCTGTTGTTGTGATGGTGATCAGTGACGTTGTTGTTGTTCTTGTTGTTGTTGTTGCTGCTGGTGCTGCTGCTGCTCCACTGTGTTTCTTGGTGGCCAATCTCTGAGGGATTTTGACCGCTGGTCTTTGATTTGCCACGGTGGCCATGTGATGCCTGATGAGCCATGAAGAGACCTTTCAATTCTAGCTGGCTGAAGTTGGGGTTTTGCTTACAAACCATTGTGTATGGCAGTGTATAGGTATTTACATTCTTCCAAATATTCTAGTAATGAATGTGTCTGTTTGTGTACATGATTATTCTATATGCATATATTCAACTTTATATACGTGGGTGTGCGTATTGTCAAAGAATATAGATGTATGAATATACAGTATATGTAAAAGTATGTCTCTATATCTTTTGGTGATATTATATATATATGTGTGTGTGCATATATATATATATGCTTCTCACCTAAATACCTATTTGTTGCCTGCAAGTCTCGCCACCCTGAGGACCACCTTGGCAGATCTGGACCCTGAACTGTACAGACACAAGGCGCCTTGGGCCGCAGCAGTGATGTCGATGTTGTCGGCCTGCTACCGTTGACGTTGCTGACGTCGTGGATGTTGATGCTGCAAATGGTGCTTTTGTTGATGCATGGTGATGCTGTTTCTTGTGATGTTGATGTTGTTGTTTACAGCATTTTATTATGCTGTATCTTTTGATCGTGGTTTTGTTGTTACGCGTTTGCTGTCTTGTTGGTTCTGATTTTGTCGTTGGTGTTGTTGCTGCTCCTGCAGTTATCTATGATGCTGTGGATGTCGCTGTCGATGTCAAATCGGTTTATATGTTGCTGCTGATGTTGTTGTTGATGCGGTTGAACTCTCAATGCTGGCATCTATTTATATATATACATGATATTGTGGACAATGAGACTTTTTGATAAATGCACAGACCCATGGCTCCACACCAAGAAGTTGGAGTCGGCTGGCGCTGAGTTACTGCATGTTACTACCCATTTGGTGCTTTCAAACCTTGCCTGCTTACATGATTGTGTGGCCTGGTTCTGCAGATGTTTTGACAAGCAGTGACCCGGGAAACCTTCCAGAAAACCAATTTACAAGAAAGTTGGCGCAGAAACTGCAAGTGTATATCTATATTTGATACAGTATATTTACTGATGTTTATAGATACATATGTAATCTATCTATATATTTATATATACATATGTTCAATATTGATAATACATACATATATATATATGTATACGTACATAATTCTCCACATTGTTTCAAATGTATGCATACCTATAAATAACAATCTGTACATAGATGTAGTTCCTTTGGTTTGCTCCACGAACCTGTTCGATGCCCCTGGAAATCTCATGGCCTTGGCAGCTTCGATCACTCGATGATCCGGTGCTGTACCCCCAGGATTACTGGGAGGCGATCCGACGACTCCATTGGTGATGACTGACATGAATCCTATCCATTGGCTAAGGAATATGGTGAATGGTTATAATGAAACATCAATTCACATGAAACATCCACATGATTGACATGATATAATCAAAATGTAAATTGTTTAAATAGTTGGTGAGTTGACTGCGATTTTCCGTGTTTAACAAGACTTCATTGTTGATGATTGAAATGAAATTGTGCGTGTGTCTATATTCCCAGGCGATGGCCGTTTATCATCAAATAACGTGGTGCGATTTGGACGGTTGAGTTGTTGGTGAGGTTCCCCCCCATGGGTGTTTCTCAACGTAAGGTTACCCCCAACTCATCGAATACCACTAATTTTTAGCAATGAGGTTCAATGAAGCATCCATTCCCCAAGTCCTGGCTAGGTCGAGTTACACCAATCGAATGACTCGATCTGAGGGCGACTGTGCCGCTCCAAGGTGCAGTGGTTATTGGCCAATCCCATTAATGACCTGGGCATTGACCTTAGCTTCTCTGATCCATTGGGCATCGACGAGTCCCAGGACTGCCAAGGGACGAGCGATAGAGACCCCCACCGGCCGTGGCATCTCTGGGATGACGCAATGAATGCAGTGCCCTGCAAACTTCGTGGCCATGTCAAAGAAGTGCAGGGCATATTACCCAATACAATCTGGAATATCAATGAATTTGAAGTCTATTTCAATCAACGTGCTGATTGACACTCTTGAAATTTGGTACCTCCAAAACTTCCAAAGCGGTGCCCGGTTATCAAAATGACGCTGGGTGAGATCGCGAAGCTGCCCTGCGGGTCGCCTTGGGGTTGCTGACTCGCTGACTCAAGAACTTTCCGTGAGATCAAACTCAGTCATCGTTGGGGTAATGACTTCAGGGAATGGAGTCCATTGACAGGAACAAGTTTTGGGGATCCAAGTTGACTCTTTGGTGTGTTATTGCTGAAAAGCTGCAGCACAACAGGCCGTGTCGAATTGGAAAAGTGAAGCTTTTGAAATTCTGTCGACTGAGCGCAGGATGAGGATGAGGAGGTCGAGAGCCTTCCGCCCTTGCTGTCACGCAGTCAGCGTTTACCTGGAGACAGCAGCGCCACTGTTTTGATGCGGGTGAATACTTCTGAGGCCAGGAATGGAGAGGGTGGAGGATGGGTACGTTGTATCTAACTTTGGAGGAGAGAGATCGGCGCGTTTGTTCTTTGAAGACATAGATGTGCCATTACATGCACAGAATGAATTTCAAAAAATGAAGAGGCACGCGTACGCAAATTGTATACCGTATCTATATATATATATATACACGCACATATATTTACTTGGATAGATAGATGTAGATGTGTATGTGTACAACTAGATATATATATATATAGATAGATAGATAGATAGATAGAGAGATCTCCCAGTGTGAGTGGATGTAGTTGCGGGTGCCATGCTTCACCCATCTTCTGGACATAACTTCTCACCAAGGTCGGCTGCGAACAGGTCAGAATGGAGATCTCCATCGAGGGAAGAACCCCAAACCCAAGAATTGCCATGGAAGGGACACCATCACGAATTGTGCATGGGGTTATACCCATGATGGGGGTTATGCCATGTAGGGGCTATACCATGTGGGGGTTATCCCAGTCTATGACACCATCATTGCTAGGGGTTGTACCATGCACGAATCAAAATCCATGATGCACGCGGGTGTGGAGGTGCAGATAGGCTATGATATGTTCATATGCACCTACATTGATGCACAATATCTACAGATTTATGTGACTAGAAAGATGTATTGTATACAGTACGCATATGTGCATACATGCACAATTCCAGATACAAATGTTCAGTCGAAAACTCGGCAACTTACTGTTTGCAGAGTTTTGCGAAGTTGGTGATAGGGAATGGTACGACAGACATGTGTTTTTTACATGCTAAGGTGCTGTCACAACCCACTGCGCTTGTTTTTTGGGTGACCCTGACAACAGTCAACAAGCAATTGGACATGTTTTTGACTGATTCTGCGCCATGAGGCCTACCCAACAGATTATGTTCAACATATGGCTCAGGACAGATTTTCATGCTATGGAATGAATCTTAACCTACCTGGACCCTGCTTTGGAAAGATTTCGCTTTGGGGTAGCAGCCTCTGATAAAATCCGAACCGTCAACGGATCCAAAAGCGGGATACTCCTAAGGACAGCTCCAAAGCCAGAAGTTTACAGTAAACCTCTTCACTAAACTTAGGGGAGTTGTGAAGGCGCAGCTGCAGAACTGCATTACTGGCAGTAGATTGTATCTAATTGCATCTAATGACTGTGCTTTTTACCAAGCACGGCACTGATCTATTTCTGAACAGAGCACCTTTCTGATATTGGACACCAACCACAACCCATTCAAAATTCAAAACTGTAAATTATTTGCAGACAAAGCCGTCCCGCATCAAGTTCGCATCATTCAGTTCCGGGGTAGAAAAATTACGAGCCACTAAATGTGGGCCCTGCTGATTATCATCATTTCAAAGAGTTGCGGTCACTTGATAAGTTGGTTATAAACGTGACACGAGTTCCGATACGGGATCGTATTTGTCGTTCAGACTTTTGGTGCATACGACAAACCCTAGTCAGTCATTGTCAAAGGAGTTTGTGCAATTGCTAGTTTCATCATCAGAATCCATCACGGATATCATGGGGAACACTTACAGCCAACCAGCAGAACTAGTCCACTAGAGGTTTTGGAAAGTGCTTCTGACTTATTGAGATGTTCTGATGCTTGAAATCTCCAGAAGCTGTGACATGTTCACAACGAGGGACATCTCACGTCACGAGGTCTTGCTGAGTGAAGCAGAGACCACGGTGACCGATGAGAACAAACACGGCTTTGTGCATCAGCTGGAACGATGGAAACTCCACGAAGGTGGGTCTACGGCCTGGTCTACAGCATTTCTTGGGGGGTTAAGATATATGGGTTGTAGGGACGCAGCGAAGTGGATCTCCCGGTTCAGTACCAATTGAGTTGGGTGTTTCTCAAAATAGGGGTACCCCCAAATCATCCTTGATTAGCCATTTATAGCAATCAGCCAACCATTTTGAGGGGTTACCTATGGCTTGAGAAACCACCAGTTGAAGCTCGTAACGCAACATGTTTTGGTATTCAACTGGGTTTTTTTCACTAGGAATATTGGTTTGGAATGGTTTTGGACTCACGGGACGAAGGGGGGCCCAGAAGTATTGGGATATTGGATGATCTTGACATGGCTAGGTGTCAAGCACTTAATCAACCAACTTTCATGGGGGATAAGTTCACCCACAATTTCATCGAGGAAACAATGGTTATATAGTGATGTGGGAACCAGGGGTACAGGGTGAACTCACCCACAGCCATATTGAGGTCTGCTGAAAATCCCTGAAACCTAGAAGTTTTGATGAACCAGCTACCAGTCACTCTCTAAAATCGACTGCGAAGTCACCCTGTTGCGCTGTGCCAGGCATTGCATGGCAAGTTGAAGCCATTGCCAAGGGTTTAGGCGACGTGGTTCTGGGATTGGGGCAGGAAAACGATGCAAGGGCCATTGCGCGACCCAAAATCATCATGGTTTGCACCAAAAAGTCCTGTTAAACCATGATGATTTTGGTGTAAATGAACGGGATTTTGGTTAAACTATGCTAGATGTGTTAAACCATGGTTCATTCTAGAAGCAAATGAATGTGGATGGTTCAACACATGATGATCGGACTTCCCACTGTTGTTAGAGAATGATTGGAGAAGAAGCTATGAATGCTGCAAAGCAAAGCAAACTACATGAACACATGAGATAGTGCAGCCCCAAGTAACCAATCATCCCTTCTAGTACTGTTGTTTTGAACCGGTTCTATCCGTGTGTATTTATACACAATTGTGCAAACTAAAAATGCGAAAGTGCATGTGTTTATGCATGTAAACGCATTTGCAAGTTTCCATGTCAGATAGTATGAGCGCATGCTTTTCATTAGTGAATTTTGTGTTTGGTGCCGCCTGCATAGATTGTTCACATACATATGCAAATTTATGCACATATGTAGATACACACACGCATATGTGTATACGGATATACACATGAATGGCATGGTTAATGATGTGTGGGCATAATCAACCAATATTCATGTTCTGTACATATATTCAAGGAAGTGACCATTGATCTATGTATGTATGTATGTATGTATGTATGTATGTATGTATAAGTATAAGTATATTTTATTGTAGACAAATATAGATAAATATATATATATATACATATATATATATATATGTATGTACGTAGGTGTGTACATATGTATTGATGTATGCTTGCATGTTCCTATAGTAAATCAACTAGATGGTTGTCCAATCGATCTAAGCTTGGTTCACCATTTGTGATGGATGATCCAGTAGTCGAGCTGTTGCCTAACCGATGCGTTCGATTGATCATAGCTATGGATCCAGTTGGATCGCTGTCGCCCCGGAACCAGTTGCAGCTGGGAGCTGGGTGACTCGCAACTTGGGCAGCTCACTGAAGTAGAAATCACTTATCTCAGTCGTAACACTACGCACTTCTTTTGTTGAAAAGAAATGCAGTACGGTATCAAGGAATTTGTGCGGATTTCGGCATGCCCTGCGCTTCCGAAAGTGACAGTTGCTTGTTCGAGGGGTAAATCTCAGCTAAGTATGTTATGATTCTGCTGATCCAGGACTAAGTCATCCAAGTTGGATGGTTTTCAGCTTCCAGTTGATGGCCTGGCAATGAATTGACAGCTGAATCAAGTGATAAGCCAAGGATTCTACTGTGCTTAGCTGCTTTAACTTGACCCATAGGAATCTGTGTACTCTTGCAGCGTGTCTGTGTGACTGATGTACACCGGCGCGGTAGGCAAAGTGCTACCCGGAGATCTACGTCAAGAAATGCATCTTGGACAGCGTTCAAGTCTCCAGGGCTGCACCTGCGCACGGCAGCTTCGGTTTGTTGAGTGATTGGGGATGAATTGGCTATGGGTCAAGCAGTTAATCAACCAACTAATGGGGGTTAATAACCAGCAAAACTAAAGGGAAGACAATGGTTAATGATGGGGAACCAGGGGTACGGGGTTTTGACCCATAGCCAATTATGTTCATGTTTAGAGAAACGATGAGTTTGGATGGCGAGCAGTTTCCCTAGGATTGCCAACACATAATTCAGATTTAGTATATGGCAGTCCCACAAAAAAATATTTCCTCCGCGGATAGTTCGGCTGAAGAGGGCAAGTTTTGTTCAATCCCTCTGGTGCGTATGATTGTTGACTATTTCTGAGCCATACCTGTGATGATGAGCAAACAGAGTAACGCCCATTAACTCGTCAGTTTTTGCAACTGCTGCTTAATGACTGCTGGCAAGTTGGTTGTGCTGGTTGATTGGAGAGTTATGGCTTAGCCTACTGTGCGAATACGACTCCCCAACCATTACTTTGACTAGGTGTTGTTGCTGTATTCCCCTGTCGGTCAAACTCCTTGTCGGTATGATTTGCATTGATTTGTTACAACATTATTTGCGTCAATAGTGAACCACTGGCCAACGGGAAAGCAACACATTTTGTACTAAGACGAGTGCTATCGGTCTTTCTGACTCAATTCTTGTTCGCAAATTTAACCACCACTCTACTTCAGAAGCAATAGTAAGCAACAATCATTGTTTGGATTTATCTGGTGTATTTCCAGACTACAACTATAGTAGTGACCGAGCACGAAGCATCATTGGAAAACAGTTGTACCATCAATGAGATGAGAAACTTACGGCTGGAAGACTATGGATGTCAAGTTGCTATTTCAGAGGTACAGCTCTTCCAGCAAGTACAGCGAAGAAATTACTATAGCACATATTTGACCATATTTGAACCACATGGCTAGAATCAAGATGTGTCTTTTTGGTGGCACCCAGACAACAACGCTAAGTGGAGCTGACCAAATGAATTGTTTTCCAGTCAGAGAGTCCCTACTAAAGTATATAGGTTTCATGTAGCTTGTGTCTCCTCAATTTGTCCAAATCAATTGTTCAAACCCAGTATCTTCTCGTTGCTATTGCAGATGCAGATGTTTGGTTAATTCCTCAGTCCACCCAAACAGCCCACCCAAAGCATGTGTGATGTTGCGGAGAGTCCGACATGTCTGACCTGCTTCGACTTCGAACTGACAGTTGGATTGAACTATTGATCATTAGCCACAATTCTTGATCAGTCATTCTAGTTAATCTAAAGCCAACAACAATCGTTAACCAACCAACCAGATACCCCACCATATACCCAACCAGATACCCAACCACAGAACCAATCCCAAGCACGACCAACCAACCAACCATAACCCAACCATAACCCAACCATAACCCAACCATAACCCACGGCAACCCACCGTGGTTGCACGTCAAACACCGCGGTGCCAGGCACAGTCTCCTGACGCCCACGGAGATCGCTCAGCTGCTGAGTGGCCTGGGAACTTTGAAGCTCGGCCGCCTCCCACGGGTCCCACCACGGCCCGATCCGGTCCCGGGGCTGAGGAAAATCGTGGTGGGTGATAGGGAAAATGATGGGGTTAAGGGAAATGGTGGGTGATGATAGGTTGATAATTTTGATATGGTTATTGAATGAATGGTTGATGATTGGTTGATAACGATGATATGGTTATCAAATGATGGTTGATGATTGGTTGATAGCAATGAAAGGTTATCAAATGATGGTTGATAACGATGATATGGTGGGTTTATACGGCTTATGACCATTTGTAATTAATGGTTGATAATAGGGGAGAAGTAGCAACAATGATAGGGGATATAATGGGATATACCAACCATATGGTGGTTTCTCATGCCAGAGGGATCCCGCAGTTATCATCCACTATCAATGATTTGCAATAGAAGGCCAAGCATTTTTTGGGTTCCCTATTTGGAGAAGCCCCTGATTTGCTTAGGTTGCTGAGAGGTTGATTCATCCATTGCCATTGAGATTTTGGTCCATTAGCTCTTGTATTGTGCATCGTTATATAGATGAGTTAAGAGTCTCTGTGTCCTTCCAATGTCGAGGCCTGAAACCGTTTCTTTCGGCTGGGAATTCCCAGTATCCTTGCGCAGCGAAAGATCAAGGCCTGATAGATAGCTAAACTACGACAAGCGACCACTTGTCGTTACATTGCCGAACGGCTTGTGCCTTGACGTGTTTATTCAGTTTGCAAATACGAACACAGATTGGGGATCAGCAACGACAAGCGCAATATAATGATCATTCTGGTCTTGGTCATTGTCTTTTTCATTGTCATCATGTCACAATGATCTGTTTTCGTCAGCAGCAGCAACGACCCGGTCAGCATGGACAGCCATGACAACACAGCGAGAGCAACAAACCACAGGCTGAAAAAAACGACCACATCGATCATGAACAGTCTGTTGAAAGACAAGCCATTGCCATGTATATTGAGGGTGATCAATGATTTTTGACACACTGCCTTGGACTATTAGCCTGTTTTATCTATCATTGCTTGTAAGTGCTTGTAAGCTGTACTCCTTGTCTCATTGGCTCTATATATGTAGATTGTCACCCGACCCTGCCTTGTTGAGCTGCTTCCAACAAAAAGCCCAGCAACAACTGTATTTAGAATGCGGCAGAGACATCACCAGCAAACACCTGGGTATCATCGCACAATCAATCAATCACCGTTCAGATTTCTAAGTACAATGGTTCAGGAACAGATATGAACGAGGTGATTATGACCGTGTCAACTGATGGCTGTGAATGAAGGGCAGTTTCCACGTTGACACTTAGATAATGAAATTTCAGCACAATGGAGTGCCAACAAGCAGGAAGAAACCATAGTGGACATTAGTTGTCACTATTGTCAACCCTTGTCAGTTCCATGACGGAATTATGGAAGCAGTGCTGCTACGCATCAATCCCTGTCCACCATTATTTCCTGTTGTCAACGATTGGTAGCCATTATTGCAAGACCATTCTTATAAACTACGATTGATATTTGATAAGCTATGGCTATGACCAAATCGTTATGTACCTTAGATACATGTCAACCTGCATCTACCGATGTCACCAATGATGAAACAATACTTGAGATGCTTGTCAGTTGTTCTGAACCATTTCTTCTAGTGGTCATCAGCCAATACCATTATCAACCATGGACCATGGCTGATAAGGCTATTATCAACCATTCACTATCAACATCTATCAACCATCAAGCATCACTATCAGCCATTCTGATCCACTATGACCAAACACATCCAAAGACCTTTGGTTCGTTTCGTTGGCCACCCATGTGGCTCACCATGACTGCGAGGAACGTGGAAGACTGGGAAGCGCACACTGCCTACACCCATGGCCTCCATAAGGCGGCTGAGAGCGAAGCTGGTGGAAGCTGCTGCTAGTGCTAGCCCTGTGTGGTTCTGTTAACTTTTGCAAATCACCGTTGTGGGATGTCAATATGTGTTTTCAGCATGTTCCTACCAAGCAAATGCTCATTAAGTGTTCACACTCTTTTCCCCATCGTGCACTAACACTTCTTGATTTTTTTCCATCTGGACTGAGCTGAAAACACATGTTTCGGGCGTTTCAGCTTCATAAGTTAGCGGACGCTGCTGCAGCTATTCGGATAAGAACCACTGGGCCCACATGGGCCCACACAGAACTCGTTGAATCAATTCAAACCACATCATGCGTCATGATTGATCTTTTGAAATCAATAAAACCATTTGCGATTGCGAGTAGCCAAAAGTTCAACATCCATAATAAGCTGATAAGAAACATTGTTGCAAAAACACATTGTGTTGTGTGCGACCCGGCGAAGGTCACAAGCCGTGCCCAATGCTGCTTACTGACTAATTAGGAGTTCTTAAATTCACCAACTTTCACCAACTTTCAACTTCCACCGAATTCACCAACTTTCACTAACTTTCACCAACTTCCACCGAATTCACCAAATTTCACCGACTTTCACCAACTTTCACCAACTTCCACCGAATTCACCAACTTTCACCAACTTTCACCGAATTCACCAACTTTCACCGAATTCACCAACTTTCACCAACTTTCACCAACTCGCACCGAATTCACCAACTTTCACCAACTGTCACCAAGTAATGTTTTTGCATCCGCAAAAACACATATTGTCTTGCAAATTCACCTGGAAAACACATTTTGAGAGTGCATTTTTACATGAAAAACACATATTGAAGTGCCATTTCACCAACTTTCACCAACTTTCACCAACTTCCACCAACTTTCACCAACTTTCACCAACTTTCACCAACTTCCACCGAATTCACCAACTTTCACCAACTTTCACCAACTCGCACCGAATTCACCAAATTTCACCAACTTTCACCAACTTCCACCGAATTCACCAACTTTCACCAACTTTCACCAACTTCCACCGAATTCACCAACTTTCACCAACTTTCACCAACATTCACCAACTTTCACCAACTTCTACCGAATTCACCAAATTTCACCAACTTTCACCAACTTTCACCAAGTGATGTTTTGGCATCCGCAAAAACACATATTGTCTTGCAAATTCACCGGGAAAACTCATATTGAGAATGCATTTTTACATGAAAAACACATATTGAAGTGCCATTTCACCAACCTTCACCAACTTTCACCAACTTCCACCGAATTCACCACCTTTCACCAACTTCACCAACTTCACCGAATTCACCAACTTTCACCAACTTGCACCGAATTCACCAACTTTCACCAACTTGCTTGCACCAACCTCCACCGAATTCACCAACTTTCACCAACTTCACCAACTTTCACCGAATTCACCAACTTTCACCAACTTTCACCGAATTCACCAACTTGCGCCACTTTTTCACTAACTTGCACCAGCTTGCACCCAATTCACCAACTTTCACCAACATTCACCAACTTTCACCAACTTGCCCCAACTCTCACAGAAATGTTTCCATTATGATCTCAATATGTGTTCTTCAGTTGTTTCCTCTTCCTGAAGACGCGTATCAGGGTTGCAGAAAAATTGGTTAACACATCCAAGCGTCTCATGTCTGAGTTAAGGCCGAACTACCCTATTTGCAAAAGTTAACATGTGGTTCACGGGCCGATTCCATTGGTGGCTTCTCAAGCTATAGGGACCCCCAAAAAAATGGTTTGAATCAATAGATTCAGTATAAAGATTGGTTATGATTGGTGATTTTCGTTTGTTCAATTTTTTGGGGGTTTAATTGCCAAAGAGGCTATTGGTTTAATAGATTTTTTGGGAGTGTCAAGAACATTGCGATGCCATCGCAGGGAAGTATACCTGGTATGTGTTCTTGGTTGGTTGTGATAGGGAGTTATCCTACCTCGTATTTGTTGGGGGTTAATTATCAACATCCAATACACTTGTAATCCATTGTAATCCTAGGTTTTATTCACATGCCGGCCTGCAAGGCTATAATTCTGGGGATTGGATTCATAGAATCGTCACCATGAACGCGGGGATTTCCTATTTCCATCAGTTATGGCCTTGCGTTAGGCAAGGCGGTGGGGCGATCCAGGCATGACCCCCGAAGAGTGTGTGCCCAGCGAATTGATGGCTTACGATGGTGGGAAAGCCATCAACTCAATCTCAGCTGGTTTCAGTTTTCGATCTCGCCCGGAACAGGACAGCCACGTTGTGAGATACTTCTGGCAAGTGGTTCACGACTGGGCCGACACGGAGGTGCTGGTGGCTGTGCTGGTGATGGGACATCCTTGGCACTGTTTATGATCATGCTCAACCCACTTGGGGACGACCGTAGCCTAGGAATCCTCGTGTTTGAATGGATTTGGTAGGAGGGAAGATCATATATGTGGGGATTTGGTTGGATGGTTTCAGTTTTCACTTTTTTCACTGGTGATTTTTTGAGGCTTCGGAAAGGAAGTTTGATCGCTTGCTCCGAGTAGCACTTGAAGCGCCATGTAAGAAACGAAAACAAATACTGTGGTTCATTGTCAACACCGGAGTATCAGGGATGATACATGAGGGAAAATCATATGTTATCAGCAATGCTGCTTCTCTTAATGCTGCTTATCTTAGCACCTATCATCAAGATTGATTCTCATGGTTGACTATCATGGTTGACTCTCATGGTTGATGATATATTGTGGGTGTTAGTATTCTATAGTCTGAGAATCCCTGTTGATAAACCACAAGTTAATAGGTTCGGATACATGAATCATGTTCGAGCATCAGCAGCCGTTATTAACCGGCGATGTAATCATCAATACTATAGCCATCATAAAGCAGTATGATTAATTATACATTATTAAGATGATGGCTATTTCCCAATCATGAGCCATTGTTAAGCATCATTATAACTATCCTTCACCACTATCATGAACCATTAGTGGCCAGTGTCAATCATGACTAATCATCACAAACAAGTATTCTGCGTTGTTCACCATCCCTTTCCATTGTTCAACTATTGCAAATCCTTAGCACAAGTTGAATCAAGCTCTAGAAAACCAACCAGCAAGTTTGAAATCAACCACTAGGTTGACATTGAAATCATCATGTTGAAATCACTGGCAAGTTTAAAATGTTTGAAATCACTCACCTGCAAAGTCATCATGTCAAGCTATCCACTTCCAGGTCACCCCCCAGGTCCAACCCATGGTGGACACCCCCGGTGGACCTGGTGCGCCGCGCCATGGCCATGGCTGGCGCCAGGAAGCTTTGCTGCCGCAGCTGCTGCAGTTTGTCACGGGCTCTGCACGAGTGCCCGTGGGCGGCTTCAACGAACTCGTGCCGTGGCCGTTGAACTTTCGCCATGGGTAGCCATGTGGTAGCCATGGCCCCGCTTGAGACCGGTGGTGGCGAACAGCGCCAGGGGTACTCAGGTGTTGACCTACCAGGGTATTGACCCATGGCCATTTGTCTTGTCATGTTCAGTTGAGTTGATTTGTACAGTCGTTATTTTCGAAGATCAAACATTTGGGGTGCAAGCCAACGACTTTTGGATGTTGCGGCGTGAATGCCAAGTTCTTGGATACTGTTGGCTATTTGGTGTGACCTGAGAGCGAATGGAACCGGAGTTCTGACCCACAAACAGGGTTGACACCTGAATAGTTCTAATTATGGCTAATTATATTTCGTGGTAGTTCTGAATGAGGTGGTACCCGGAACTGTTCCTCCAACAACTGCATTGAAACACAGGAGCTCGGGTCTTCCCAGGAAGGAACTGCCAGTTTTTGTATGACTTCTGTTGTGCAAGAAAACCACTTGTATCATGATTCCTGAGAGTATTAGATATAGTTTCACAAAGCTCCATGACTGCTTCCAGGGTGTGAATATCTTACAGCTTGGAACATTTGGGGAAATTTGGGTAACCCCTGTAGCCGTTTGCCTCGCGCTTTGGCTGGTCATTTCGGTGTTTGCATGATTCGATGGATAATTACATCATCGCTACCATCATAATGAAGTCATGGTCGGGAATGCAAGTCCCGAAAATACACTTATTGGCCACTTTGATTGTGTTTTGTATGAATACAAATATTAGTATATATTAGTACTAATACTAATAGTACTAGTACTAATAGTACTAGTAGTAGTAGTAGTAGTAGTCGTAGTAGTAGTCGTAGTAGTAGTAAGTAGTAAGTAGTAAGTAGTAAGTAGTAAGTAGTAAGTAGTAAGTAGTAAGTAGTAAGTAGTAAGTAGTAAGTAGTAAGTAGTAAGTAGTAAGTAGTAAGTAGTAAGTAGTAAGTAGTAAGTAGTAAGTAGTAAGTAGTAAGTAGTAAGTAGTAAGTAGTAAGTAGTAAGTAGTAAGTAGTAAGTAGTAAGTAGTAAGTAGTAAGTAGTAAGTAGTAAGTAGTAAGTAGTAAGTAGTAAGTAGTAAGTAGTAAGTAGTAAGTAGTAAGTAGTAAGTAGTAAGTAGTAAGTAGTAAGTAGTAAGTAGTAAGTAGTAAGTAGTAAGTAGTAAGTAGTAAGTAGTAAGTAGTAAGTAGTAAGTAGTAAGTAGTAAGTAGTAAGTAGTAAGTAGTAAGTAGTAAGTAGTAAGTAGTAAGTAGTAAGTAGTAAGTAGTAAGTAGTAAGTAGTAAGTAGTAAGTAGTAAGTAGTAAGTAGTAAGTAGTAAGTAGTAAGTAGTAAGTAGTAAGTAGTAAGTAGTAAGTAGTAAGTAGTAAGTAGTAAGTAGTAAGTAGTAAGTAGTAAGTAGTAAGTAGTAAGTAGTAAGTAGTAAGTAGTAAGTAGTAAGTAGTAAGTAGTAAGTAGTAAGTAGTAAGTAGTAAGTAGTAAGTAGTAAGTAGTAAGTAGTAAGTAGTAAGTAGTAAGTAGTAAGTAGTAAGTAGTAAGTAGTAAGTAGTAAGTAGTAAGTAGTAAGTAGTAAGTAGTAAGTAGTAAGTAGTAAGTAGTAAGTAGTAAGTAGTAAGTAGTAAGTAGTAAGTAGTAAGTAGTAAGTAGTAAGTAGTAAGTAGTAAGTAGTAAGTAGTAAGTAGTAAGTAGTAAGTAGTAAGTAGTAAGTAGTAAGTAGTAAGTAGTAAGTAGTAAGTAGTAAGTAGTAAGTAGTAAGTAGTAAGTAGTAAGTAGTAAGTAGTAAGTAGTAAGTAGTAAGTAGTAAGTAGTAAGTAGTAAGTAGTAAGTAGTAAGTAGTAAGTAGTAAGTAGTAAGTAGTAAGTAGTAAGTAGTAAGTAGTAAGTAGTAAGTAGTAAGTAGTAAGTAGTAAGTAGTAAGTAGTAAGTAGTAAGTAGTAAGTAGTAAGTAGTAAGTAGTAAGTAGTAAGTAGTAAGTAGTAAGTAGTAAGTAGTAAGTAGTAAGTAGTAAGTAGTAAGTAGTAAGTAGTAAGTAGTAAGTAGTAAGTAGTAAGTAGTAAGTAGTAAGTAGTAAGTAGTAAGTAGTAAGTAGTAAGTAGTAAGTAGTAAGTAGTAAGTAGTAAGTAGTAAGTAGTAAGTAGTAAGTAGTAAGTAGTAAGTAGTAAGTAGTAAGTAGTAAGTAGTAAGTAGTAAGTAGTAAGTAGTAAGTAGTAAGTAGTAAGTAGTAAGTAGTAAGTAGTAAGTAGTAAGTAGTAAGTAGTAAGTAGTAAGTAGTAAGTAGTAAGTAGTAAGTAGTAAGTAGTAAGTAGTAAGTAGTAAGTAGTAAGTAGTAAGTAGTAAGTAGTAAGTAGTAAGTAGTAAGTAGTAAGTAGTAAGTAGTAAGTAGTAAGTAGTAAGTAGTAAGTAGTAAGTAGTAAGTAGTAAGTAGTAAGTAGTAAGTAGTAAGTAGTAAGTAGTAAGTAGTAAGTAGTGTGATAGTAGTAGTAGTAGTAGTAGTAGTAGTAGTAGTAGTAGTAGTAGTAGTAGTAGTAGTAGTAGTAGTAGTAGTAGTAGTAGTAATAGTAATAGTAGTAGTAGTAGTAGTAGTAAGTAGTAGTCGTCGTCGTCGTCGTAGTAGTAGTAGTAGTAGTAAGTAGTAGTCGTCGTCGTAGTAGTAGTAGTAGTAATAGCAATATTATTTCGTGCCATTGCTGTTGTCGTCGTTGCGGTTGCTTTCTTTTGGTGCACATCCCCCCATCATTGGTGCTTCTTAGGTCGGCTTCAATGGCGCCAAGCACGCCTTCACCCTGGCTGGGGCCAGTCACCTGTCCAAAGACGCCCTACCCGTGGCGCACACCTGCATTTGTTTCTCGGCGCGCGCGCGTGGTCGCTGGTTGCAAGGGGTACCATGGTGTACCCAGCAACTCAAGGGACAGAACACTTATTGGAGTTTGCTGAACTTGGATCATGTTGATTTTACACCACATTTCTACAGTCTGACATATCTTGACTTGACCCTTCTCCAATTTTGGGAAATGCAAGGGACATCAGCTTGCGGTTGATGCAAATGGAGGCAAATAGAGGGGGCAGTGACAATTGGCCGTGTCTATGGCTTCACGAATTGGTTTCTGGGATTCTGCAGATTCGCCATTATAGCGGTTCTAATTGGATCTAAACTTTCCAGGGAAATAGCAGCGCCCCGTTCCGCCACGTTTCGCAACCAGCTTTTGTTGGTTACCCCACTGTTGGGCTGCGTTCATGGAGGTAGTGTCCTGACCCCCTTCCTATAACATGTACAGTAGCACTGAAACCGAAACGTTTGAACCCTGTAGGGACATATCCAAATGATCAGTTTTGCGAAATGGATCACAAGCACAGTTGGTGCAGATTGTTGCTGTTGATTCTCGAATATTGGGTTTACGCAATCATTTGCGCACTGTATGCCGGATTCGCAGCTTGCGCTTATTACTCTAGATGTATGCTTCAAATATGTACTCTGTTGAACAAGAACCTGTGCCTTCGAATCTCAAACATCAGTACGATTGGATCAGAAAGCCTGAGATCTTCATTACGGAAGTGTTGTTGACCCCTGTTTTTTGGTCTCACCGTAAGGGTCATGGAGGTGACAGCAAGGAGCTGTGACTGTCAATGCTAAATCCCTCGGAATGGATAATGTACAAACCACCCATATTTGATGGACAACACCAGCTATTGCAGTCAATGTGGATCTCCCCCTTTGTTAACATCCCAAGAGCTTCTATCTTCGATGGTTCTTCGGACGTAAGAAAAGTGGTATCAGCTTAGTGTTTGACAGCCACAGCCGTATTGTTAACCCCACTTGGGGAAGCTACAGCGGGGAAGCTACGGCCACGAGTGCAGCATTGGATGCGCTATTTGTCGCCGCTTCCGCCTTCATATGTCATTGGCGATGGAAGTTCTACTTGCTGGAGGTTAAGAGGAGGATATTGTAACTTGTGAAGCCATTGGGAGGTTGACTACATTGATGTTGGATGTTGGGGGTGCACTGGTTAAGCCATCAGAGCCTTGGCAGTCATAGCTCAATGGCTTGACACCGTCCATGGATCGCCTGTGAGGCACCTTGGACATGCCAAACTACCCCGATTTGGAGACGTGCCGTCACAAAATGACGCAGATGCTGCGCTTGGGCCGATCACACTTTGACGAGGGTGCAGGCCACCGGGATCCACAAAAAGCGCCCTGTCTGATTCCCGCAGCTGTTGACAAAGTCCAGGGTGAATCCTTAGCTAGGGAGGTCGTGTTCCCTTAAGTTGCTGCTGCTGCTGCTGCTGATGATGATGATGATGATGATGATGATGAGGAGATGATGATGATGATGATGATGATGATGATGATGATGAGGATGATGATGATGATGATGATGATGATGATGAGGATGAGGATGAGGATGAGGATGAGGATGAGGAGATGATGATGATGATGATGATGATGATGATGATGATGATGATGATGATGATGAGGATGAGGATGAGGATGAGGAGATGATGATGATGATGATGATGATGATGATGATGATGATGATGATGATGATGATGGTGATGGTGATGGTGATGATGATGATGGTGATGATGATGGTGATGATGGTGATGGTGATGATGATGGTGATGATGATGATGATGGTGGTGATGATGATGCTGATGATGATGATGGCAACTGATTTAGTTGGCTCTGAAATATGGAATATTGTCAATCACTCCCCTGGAAGTACTTCAAGCACAACCAAGGGAAGCACGGACTTCGCGTTTGAGATTCCTTGCATGCTGTCTCTACATATTCTTGGAGAAGGAAGTCCAAATCATGCGTTGATTTGTATACGGATCTGTGATGATACTGCAACATGTTTCGATCAAGATGATCCAACACGAAGCTGCCACCATATTCTCCTGCACTAGAGTCAACACATTTGAGTCACAGGATGTTGTCCCTGTCGTTGTTTTGAAACTGTTTCGGAAGGCACTTCCCGTAAAGCTGATTTGACACCTTTTCATAGATCCAGTTTGGTGCTCGACCTGACGAAGATCACCGTTGTGTCTCTCAATCTGAAAGCTTGGCTCAGCTGTCCTGGCGTCCCTCTTGATCCTCATTGCGTGCGTAATTCCGATGCTTCAGATATAATATCTGCAGGATGCTTTTGAGACATTTTGAGTATATACCACTTATTTGAATCCAGTGAAATTAAATTATAGACACCCAAAAAAGTCGAAGTACCCAAGTGGGTGTTTCTCAAAATAGGGGTGCCCCCAAATCATCCGATATCAATATCAATCATTAATAGTAGTGAAGCAACCATTTTTGGGAGTCCCCAACTGGCTTGAGAAACCGCCATGGGTTTGGTCTCTCAGTATATCCTCGTTATTGTTGCTTATTTTCTATAAACCCTATAAAATCCAACATTTGGACGAGTAGTATTGTTGCTTATTTTCTATAAGCCCTCTAAAATCCAACATATTGATTTGGACCAGTAGTAGTTGTTTAACCATTAGCGTTGGTGATTATCCTGAGCACACCATTCACCAACAGCTCCCTTGCCCCGCAGGCGCTGCTGAAACCTGACTGACCTCGTGCTGGTCACAGCAGCATGACGCTTGTGTTGGGCATCAACCGACAACTCACCAGCAAGGAATACGGTATAAGTGATAAGTGGTTGGTAGTTCAATTACAGTATGTATAAGTTTAAGTGATAAGTGGTTGGTAGTTTTAAGTATGTTGTATTGTCCCGTACATAGATGGATAATTGGTTGACACATATTTTTCAGAGGGATTGAAACCGCCAAGCAGATAAGACAGTAACAGCCAGGGAGTTACAGATCATATTATCAGTGGCAAATGAGAGGGCATGAGTATCATGTAATCCTTGGTGGACTGATGGTTGGAAGGAAACTCTCTGCAGTGGTGTGAATCAACCAACTATCATGGGAATTCCACCAAAAGAACCAGGGGAAACAACATCAATCAGCCAACGGTCCTACCCGGTATGAAATTGAGAAATGTGGGGCCAACATCAGTGAAATTGGTTGTGTTGGGAATCAACCAACAAGAACGATGGGAATGATCTGCAACATTGGAGACTGCTCCAATGATAATTGGTAACCAGTACCGATGATAGTGGAATGATGGCTATACTTGAACATGGCACTGTACCACACTTAGTGATACCGGGAACCAACCAACAACTTCTATGGCGATATCACCAACCAAACAAACGCTGGGAAGTCCATGAATGTCCCAAGACCAACTAGTTACGCAATGGCGGGAAATTGTCCACTAGAGACCACTCGACCACCAGCAATTGATTTCATTTTGTGGTAGGTAAGTTACAAGGAAAGCTGGAACTATCATGGAACGCACGACTGTGTTTTGGGGGAATCCCACAAAAGCTCTCCAAAGGTTGCCACCTAAGAAATTGTTATATGGACGATTAGCGCTAGCAATATGCATTAATTATATACCTCATTTGGATTGACATGACCATGCGTAGATTGCTGATAGGGCAGCGAAGCAAACAGCTGGACTTGAAGTGATATCAACGGAACCAACTTCTCAAATGACTAGTTCTTTAGAAATTGTTTTGCTTCCCTCTGCTCGTGATGATTTGCTCATATCATACATACATATTTTAATAGCACATGTTCAACTTACTTGATTATCATGGGTGTTCTTGAAAGCAGTCATCCACTGATGCCCAACCACTTTGAGGCTCGGTCAAAGCAGAGCAGTTCTGTTTGCATCGTCCGGAGAAGGGGGCAAGTGTGTTTGAATGACAGCGAAATCCATCCCAAAGTCATGATTTGGACTAGGGAAACGCGTAACTTTTGTGGGATACCATGGGATACTATCTGCGGACAGCCACATGACAACTCCATGTCTCCACAGGAAAAGGCCATGTCCGCGCGACTGGTGAAGAATCAATGGATGGCATGTTAGGAAGGGGTGTACCACCTAGGGTTTGCCCCGGAGCTGCGAATTGCCATCGTACAAACCATAGTTTCACGAGTTGAAAAAGGGCAGCGGCGCGGCAGCTGCGCAGCAGGGGTGGTTTCGGTTTGTTCCATGAGGAGTCAACTGCTGCATGGTGATTCTCAGCGCTGAGGGGTAGTGGGGTGAGACAACAGGGGATGTAACTCGTGCAATAGTAGTAACCAACGGAAGGCCTGGAGATATTGTTCCCTTCCCACCACTTCTCCACCCTACTGTTTACGATTTGTTCACCTTGATCAGGGGTGCTGCTACCAAGGCAGGTGGAAATTCCCTCAGGGACCAACCGAAGCCCAGCCTAACCAACCAAAGTAGAGTGAGAAACTCGCACAAAAATGCGTAAGTCATACTCAGGGCTTGAAAGATGGGGTATGGAACTGTCTGACGTGTCTCGTATGATATGTAAGACAGATCATGTCTCCGAATATTTGCCACACTATCACGGTCTGTGATAAGCGTCTAAACATGTTGGACATGATATGAATTTAAAAAAATCATTATTTGCGATGTGTGATCTGATTAGATGCAATTTGATTTGATATCATTGCAGGATTTTGGATAGTTGTGAATTGAAATGGTTTGCTGCAATCTGTGCATGGGCATTGTTTTTTGTATACTTCATGTGCACATACATGTACATGTATCTTCATATTTGTATGCAATGGATTGCGTTCTAAAGTCATGCAAGGCAATGAAATCTCATCTAAGCTTATGTCGTGACCATTGTTAATCCTACTATTAGTTCAGCATTGGTATTATTAACACTATCGGTGATGAATAATTGTTAATTGGCGATAAATAATTGTTAATATTTGTTAATTAATTATCTATATTATATTAACAATTGTTCATCTACTTAGTGATAACCATCAATTGGTGATAACCATTTTATCACCCATTAGTTCATCTACTTCGTCAGCCTTGCTTCGCCAGGCGACGACCAGAGCTTCTCCGGTGGTCACCAAGGAGTTGCCATGGAAAACGATGCGCCGTGAAGATGTGGCTTTGACGGCGGTTGAAGCGGTGGTTATTGTTGAGACTGGTTGGTGAATGATGATTAGTAAGGATTCTTGTTAACAAGGATTAGCGATCTAATGACGCTTAAGAATGGTGACTGGTGATTTCGTGATTTTTTTTCTGTGAAGAAGTTGTTCATATGGGGATAGATTTCACAACTGGAATGTAGCTAAACGATCAGGAGATAAGATATATCCAGCAGGGTTACGATGACCATGGAATGACTGTGATTCCACATGGAATTTGTGACCTCAACCCACTTCTTCCTGTGAAGACCAGCAATTTGCACAGCGATGGTGGAGACATGTGGAGACGTAGGGATACAAGCAGGATATGAGCAATAATATCACCTCTCTTGTCAAGGGGGTGTAAAAGAAGTGACGATTAAGCTGGTACCGACGAGTCACGGGCATATAATAAGAGAAGCAAATGCACACGTTCATATTATGAGCAAGACATAATTCTAAGGTAGCCGACAAAATGATGAATTGCATGGTCCGGGGTTCAAGCAAGCACCTCAATGTTGTGTTTGCGATTGATACCTTGAGATTGAAATGAAACATGCCAATATTACTTTATTGATGTACGCACTGAAGTGTTGTCATTTCATGACGTTTCTTTCAGATCCAGGGGACAGCTCGCAAAATGGATCTTGCAGATGACCGGGATGACCGATTGGGCACATTCTCCCTGGGTTTGGTTCTTGGTTTAGACCAAGCGGACACAGGGCCACCATCCATCGTCGTGAGAACGTTGTCACCAGGCCAGTGCGCTCCGAGTCTTTGTTTGGAAAAAAGTGCGTCCGTGGAGCACTGGCTTCGGTGGTGGCAACCCCCAAGATGGGCCGCCGAAGTTGGTTCCAAATATACTTCCAGCTGTCAGTCGGCTGGACTCCAACGGAGAGTTTCTCACTCAGGAAAGTGTGGCGTGGGACAGCAACCTGCCGTGGGATCACCCAAGGGTTGGATGTCACTTGCTGGTTTGTTTCCCTATCACAGCCTCTGCGTTTCCTTGAATGTATCTGGTTGAATGTTATACAATCAGGTATACCTGCATGTCATGATTTATATGTATTAATATTCACCCTGATATTCATGATACCATAGTATTAACACAATGATACAAATATGATTTGTGTGTGTGTGCCTGCATGTCATGACTATTGTTGAGGGGGCTGAACCCTCAATGTTGTCTGGTGAACCCCACAGCAATCCCCAAAAATTGATGTCTTCTTGGTGGTTTTCAACATTTTCGGTTTTCCGTAATAAGTATTAACAAGTAGTTGACTGCAAATTACTGCAACATATTTTTCATAGGGGTGGCTCGAGCACCAACCACATTGTACTCAAACATCTCTTTGGATATGACCTTTGCAAAGCTTCAGTGCATTCATCCCCGCAGGTACTTGACAGTGGTGAATGCCTCTCCTTCCGTTTCAAGGCACTGTGAAGCTGTCAAGCTGTCAAGCTGAAGCTGCGCCCCACTTACAGTACCGGACATGGCCATGTTTGATTTCCTTACTTCCTATTTTGTTTAGCTTCATCCTTTGGTGATCGTTTTATGATGTTCAATGTTCTAGTAGTTTCCCCATCGGAGTTTTAGGGTATTGCCATTGCATGGTTTTCCCGTGTCAACGCGATCATTCTACAAAGCATTCCACCTGGACAGTTTGAAGACTGGAGAGCGGTGACTTTCCCGTAGTGCTCCTTTGACAAACAAAACCAGACCCAAAGACTTGCCCCCACTAGAGTCGGTATTTTTTGACACCTTAGAGTGGTAGTGTAAAAGATGGCAAAGGTGTTCGTATTCCCTATACCTTTTCCTGTGCCTCCGACCTAATTCTACTGCAGTTACTGCAGTACGAAGTACCTACATACCTACCACTCTGTACTTTCTACTTAGTCCTAGCTGCTACCGCGCCCTGCTACCAATGGTTTTACATAGAACCATCAAGACACTACAAGTCAATACTAACCTTGAGACAGAGAAGTGAGGAGGATGAGAAGAGAAGGTGGAAGAGAGTGAAAACAGAAGTTCGAAAAAGAAAAGAGGAGGTGACACAAGAGGAGAGATGAAGAGAAGAAAAAAAAGGAGAAAGTGCATAATTAAAGATATAAAGTGACTGCTGAAAGTGCTCAGAGTGCTCACTTCTGAAGGTGTCGCAATATGATTTCTAACATCATGCCTCAGAAAGTCAATCGGTGTCAATGTTGTGGAGTCCTTGAGCAGCGAAACTTTCCTGCAGGATGTGGCTGAGCGCGAGCATTTCGCCATGTGTTTGCAGATCATTGTCGTGCCTCGGCCGAAGTCATAGTTGGCTGAGGTTTTTTGCATGGCACGCACACAGGCACGCAGAGATACATGCACACATATGCACATAGATACACTTTTTCCCCAAATGATATGCACAGTGATACATGCGCAGAAAAACAAATTCATATAGAGGTACTTGTGATTGCGCATATATGTATATAGGTATACAGACAAGAACATGCAAGCGTACATGCGGAAATATACATACAGACATGCATATTTGCATCATGATGCAGACAGATTTTCACATTATATGCACATATAATTATGATCAATCAAGTATATACCTACGAATAATATACGCAACATATAGATGCGGATATAGATATAGATATCGATATAGATAGGTATGTACAGATCGAGCAATGAATTGATACGCAAATCAATCAGCAAGGGGCTTTTATTCGCTGCGACAGAATCAGTACATTGATTAGTCTCGTAGTTTTTGTGGCTTCAATTTTCCGTACACAGTTTCAATTGCTCAACCGCATGCAGGGTTGGCGCATTTTGGTTTTGGCGCATTTGCCCCGAGATTCGGAAAAACAAGTGCATGTTGGGGTATCTTGAAAAGCATAGGCCCAAACCATTCCGATTTGGTTGCTATAAGGACCTGCCAAATTAAGGAAGTTATCCAGTTTGCTATCTTGGCGATAGTCAAATGTATGGTGTTTCCAATGATAGATAATCGCTAAAGGCAATGGGACGCAACTGTGGGATTGGTACCTCACGGATAACAAATTATGACAAGTTAAAATGTAATATCATGTTATCGAACTACATTCCTAATCTTATTTATTTTGTTTATATATAAAGCACAACAACGGCCACGGGATATTTTATTTCCCAAGAAAATATGTTTCTGAAATATATTTCCATAAACCCTAATCCTCATTAGATACCCACCAAAATCATACATAAAATCAGGACGGACATCAATAAAAAATATAAATTATAAATTACAAATTAAATCCTTTTTTATATATAAAGATAATTTATATTTTCAAAATATATTGTATTTATAAATTATAGTTATATATTTTAAGAAGTAAAATAATGAGATTTATTTAACAATATAAATAAATCTATAAATATATAAATATAAATAATATATAATAAATATTTATAATTAATTTAAATAGAATTTAAATATATAATTAGTTATATGATTCTATAAATTACAACATATATAATTATACGTTTGAAAAAAAAAAGATAATAATAATAATTTTTAAATAGATATATAATTAAGTTTTAAATAAATTAATATTTAATATATATATATATATTTTTTATTTAATTATTTTTTAAAATTAAGATTATTGTTTTAAAAAAGTATATTATAAATATATAATTTTCAATATTTAAATAATAATATTATACATAATTTTATACATTTTTTAATTTAATTCATAGTTAAAGATTGAATTTAAATCAGATCTATTTTATTTTTATCTATTTTATATTAATTAAAAATATATATATTTATTTATTTTTTTTAGAAAATATTATTTATATATTAATGAAATTATCTTGTTTTAAAAAAATAGTAATATTAAATATGTGATATTAAGATTTAATTTTTGATTTTTTTTATTTTAGATTATATAGAAATAGAAAAATGTTAATATTATATTTATTATATATTTAAAAAATATTCTTTTAATTTTTACATAAATCGCAAACGGATGCAGTGCGTTTTCCGTGTGCGCGACGCGGATCCGGTAACCTCTATTTCCGAGCGACTCTTTGCGAAGATTCGTCTATTCATGAAATTTTCGCCAATTTCTCCCGAAAATTGGAGTAAAAATCCCAATTTTTCCCGAAAATTCGTGTTTTTACCTCTTCCAAATACAGCCAATTTTTCCCGAAAATTCGACGTTGTGTTTTTTTCAGGTTTCGCGTTTTCGCGAATTTTCTCCGAAAATTGGACGTTTTTATGGGCGACGTAACCTGGACTCTACCACTACGCGATTTACCTACGCTCCATCGATTCCCCCCTCAATCCATTTTCGACAACTTGCTCGACATTTTCTCTCAGCATTTCGCATTCCGGATGTACAATTTCCCAATGCTGACTTGCGCACATCGTGTTTGGTACCTTCACATATTGGTTAATAGATTCGTTGTTGCTTCTTAATAAGCAGGTTTATTCCCAACAGCACTTGCTTGCTACGATTTGGTATGCAATTTTGCGTATTTAGAGTGTTCAACAAGTTTTTGGGAGACAGCACACGAGCTATTCGGGGGGGGCAGGGCGTGCCGAAAAAAACGGGCCAACTTTTTGATGATACTGGTACAAATGGCCAGCGTGACTATACGGGGCAAAAAGTGCAAATCAACAAAATAAAACGTCGGGCGGCAATAGCAGAGATGGCTCAATGCTGGAGATATCATGAGACATGCGGTTGCAGAAACATGCCGGATATTGGTGAATGATGGTGCATGATGGTGCATAATGATAGATGGTGGTAGATAGCAGGAGATGGTGCGTAAGGGGGCGTCAATGGTGGATGATCGTGGATGGTCGTAGATGATGATGGATGATGGTGGATGATCGTGTATGATGGTGGATGATGATGGATAATGTTGGATGATGGTAGATGATGGTCGGTGATGTGGGATGATGGTGGATGATGGTCGGTGATGGGAGATGTGGTGCGTAAGGGGGCGTAAATCGTGCTTGATCGTGGATGATGGTGGATGATCGTGTATGATGGTGGTAGATGATGGGAGATGATGGGAGATGGTATGCTGTAAGGGTTCGTAAATGGTGGATGATGTTGGTAGATGATGGGAGATGGTGCGTATTGGGGCGTAAATGGTGGATGATTGTGGATGGTCGTAGATGATGATGGATGATGGTGGATGATCGTGTATGATGGTGGATGATGATAGATCATGTTGGATGATGGTAGATGATGGTCGGTGATGTTGGATGATGGTGGATGATGGTTGGTGATGGGAGATGGTGCGTAAGGGGGCGTAAATGGTGCTTGATCGTGGATGGTCGTGGATGATGCTGGATGATCGTGTATGATGGTGGTAGATGATGGGAGATGATGGGAGATGGTATGCTGTAAGGGTTCGTAAATGGTGGATGATGGTGGTAGATGATGGGAGATGGTGCGTATTGGGGCGTAAATGGTGGATGATCGTGGATGGTCGGTCGTAGATGATGATGGATGATGGTGGATGATCGTGTATGATGGTAATTGATGATAGATCATGTTGGATGATGGTAGATGATGGTAGATGATGGTCGGTGATGTTGGATGATGGTGGATGATGGTCGGTAATGGGAGATGGTGCGTGCGTGAGGGGCAAAAATGGTGATTGATCGTGGATGATGGTGGATAATGGTGGATGATCGTGTATGATGGTGGTAGATGATGGGAGATGGTGCGTAAGGGGGCGTCAATGGTGGATGATCGTGGATGGGGGTGGTGGATAGTGGGGGGTGGGG
>VSDK01005948.1:118057-130424 GCA_009767595.1 Symbiodinium kawagutii
TGATCGTGGATGGTCGTAGATGATGATGGATGATGGTGGATGATCGTGTATGATGGTGGATGATGATAGATCATGTTGGATGATGGTAGATGATGGTCGGTGATGCTGGATGATGGTGGATGATGGTCGGTAATGGGAGATGGTGCGTAAGGGGGCGTCAATGGTGGATGATCGTGGATGGTCGTAGATGATGGTGGTAGATGATGGGAGATTGTGTGTAAGGGGGCGTAAATGGTGGATCGTGTATGATGGTGGTAGATGATGGGAGATGGTGCGTAAGGGGGCGTCAATGGTGGATGATCGTGGATGGTCGTAGATGATGATGGATGATGGTGGATGATCGTGTATGATGGTGGATGATGATAGATTATGTTGGATGATGGTAGATGATGGTCGGTGATGTTGGACGATGGGGGATAATGGGAGATGGTGTGAGGGGCATAAATGGTGATTGATCGTGGATGATGGTGGATCATGGTGGATGGTTGTGTATGATGGTGGTAGATGATGGGAGATGGTGCGTAAGGGTGCGTAAATGGTGGATATTTTTTGTAGATGATGATGGATAATGGTGGGTATTGTGTATGATGGGGGATGATGATAGATTATTTTGGGTGGGAGTAGATGATGGTTGGTGATATTGGTTGATGTAGGATAATGGTCGATTATGGGAGTTGGTGGGTAAGGGTGTATAAATGATGATTGGTTGCGGATAATTGTAGATGGTGGATGTCGTGTATGGTCGTAGATGATGTGATGGATGATGGTGGATAATTGTGTATGATGGTGGATAATGATAGTTTATGTTGGATGATGGTAGGTAATGGTTGGTAATGGTTGGTAATGATGGATTCCGCGTGTTCAGGCGCAACGAGTCGATGCTACCTAACCACAACTTCCCTGTCACGGGTGGATGGGATAGCTGGGTCTTTCAAGAAAACTGTACACAACTTTACTTAACGAAGTCCATAATTCTTAATTCGTAGGTAGGCGCAATACCTTTCATGGGCTGTGGGTTCATCCAGTTCGAAGTTGTCCGTCTGATTTGCAGATACCAATTGATCGAAAGGTGCATGGAGAGTAGTCGACCCCCCCAGAAGTTCGATATATTGTTTTACTTGTTGCATAGTTTGTTGCTGATAAGGCAACTCAGGTCGGGGCCGTAGTCCCTTCATTTCCTGCTTGATGCCCAATTTGCGAAATGAGCGACTCCCAGAGCAAACGTGCTTTGGATACTAATCCTGGTTGATCAGACCACGAAGACCATTAACCGCTGATTGACAAGTCAACACTTGTTTCGAACCAGCACGCAACGATTTTGGAAGCATCTTGCCTTTAACAGAGTAGTAAGGTATAAAGACAGCTGAGCCTGCATTGCGGGTTGGTTGGTCATCAGCCGACTGCCTTATAGGAAAGCTTCTGCCAGTACTGACGAAGAAATTAATCACCAGTTCCAAGCACGAAATACTACCATCATGTAACTCCTGGTGTACCTCCGAAAAAGCTGGAGACTCAGGAGTGTATTCATCAGGCCATTTCAACTGCTTCCACCATGCAACCAACTGGTACCCCAATTGCTTCCCTTGCAAAGACGCAGTTAAAAATCTATCGTCAATATCCTCATCCAGCATTGTTCTACCAGCAAGAATCTCATATCCAGTAAGTTTGTTAAAAGGGCACAACTGCACACTACTTGATGAAGTCGGAATCACCAAGAGTTGTATTCGCTCGTGTCTCGCCAGGTTTGCATCAGCAATATAGTTCATCACACACTGCAAGTCCGACTGTTCCCGTTTGTCCCAGGCCAGACATGTATGAATCTTCTGTTCAAGCGCAAGAGGAAGTGCCTGAAAAGTTTTCGCACATAACTGGTCAACAGCGTTGTTCCCCAAATACATCCATGCCTGGTGCAAATTAGTTGCAGTTTTAGGATCCTTGTGACTGGCAACTTTGTGGAAACACGCACGGCATTTGTGCAGTAAGGGATGAAGTCGTCGCAGTAGGTCCTGATTCATGAAAACATGCGGTATGGAACACACCTCCACACCCCGCAGCATGGATTGAATAAACATGACATATCCAGAGTTAGTATAAATATCCACCACTGTCACTTCCGTATCTAGGTGTGCTGTTTCAAGGGCAACGATCACTGCAAAAAGCTCTGCACGATTGATTGTTTGCTGCCCAGGTAGTTGACCAATTCCTTCGCAGTACCACCATGGATATGGGTATTGAAGTGCCATGCACATACGTGTTTGCTCCAAGGCTTCATCATGATTTGGTGCCATATCTCGTAAGACAGCCCAACTACACAAACGTACTCCATGATGCTTAGGATTTAGACAACCTCCATCTGTGAAGTAAACATGATGCGAAGAATGGTCACAATGCACTGGCGGCAGTTCCGGCTGACAAAATGATTGCAAAATTTGAGTGACCACACGTTGCTCACGCTGACATCTGGCAAACGGATGATAAATCCATGAGGCTGTATGTGTTTCAAGAGCACTCACAGCTTGCTGGTGCTGACTTCGAATATCAGCCAAAGCCTCACATGTGTGAAATCGGTGATAAATGTGATCAGTCTGACCACACAGTTCACAGACATCATCCTGATCAACTGACCATGTCGATTTTACCGAATTGGATTGGAAACCGCCTACCATGTTCAACATCATCAACTTCTGCTGTCTCTGGGTGAGACAGGAAAAGCACTTCACAGTGGTGTGTATATTATAATGTTTTTCTGGGTCAATACCCCTTCGTGTGACCAGTTCGGAAAAAACTACGTCTTGCCAAAGTTGCTTGATCACTGCAGCAAGGTACTTAGTGGAGTCCTGGAGCACATTGCAAACCACCCTACCTTCCCGACAAATGTTGCCAAACTGATCAACCTTAAGGTTAATTTGCCCAAGATATCTGGAGAAGCTAGTAGCAGGGCCATACGTGGTCTTACCCTCATAGCCAGACCCCACTTTCACAATTTCCTTGGCTTTTGTGGGATCTATGCTTGCCAATCTACGGATTGCACGAAATGCCGAAGTGAGCACATACAGCTTGGGATCCATGAGATGTTTGGACAGGACAAGACAAGCCAGGAATGGATTGGCCTGTTTTTTGTGACCTACCAATGCATCACAAGCGGCTCTACGGAGTTTATTGAAATGTACGTTGCCTATGAAATGCAAATCTGCCCCGTACAAAACCGACGGCCACACCGAAGTCTGAATAATCTTGCCTTTCTGGTCAATGGACAGCGGAAGCCGTCCAATTCTCCCAATCTTTGCAACAGCATCTTGAATCTTGTCTGCGAGAGGCTTTATAACCTGCTGCTTGTTATATTGGACCACCTCACCTAAGTCTTTGGCATATTTCTGTACCGGCAACTTGTCTCCAGTAGCAAGGAATAAATTATTGACTTCAGTTGCTTTGTCACGAATGGCCGGTGTAGAGCCCCAGAGCCATGACTTAGGCACACTGATCTGCATACGAAGTTGTCTTGTAAGTGCCAACACCTTTTCCCATGCACTATACTGGTCATCAGGGTCAGTAGCAATCCAGGTCCAGTTGTCGGCAAAACTGTAAGGTTGCAGCTGTGGAGTTTTGACTCTCCTGTAGAACAGGTAGCTAACAGCCACCATTGCCAGTATGGAGAGCGAGTCGCCCTCTGGAAATCCTGTCGTCGACCCTATCCTTTCACATTGGACTCCCTCAAACAACAGAGACCTTGACAACCTCCGCAGATTGGTCATCCAAAAATTAACAACCTTCCTGGGCAATCCAAGTCTTTCAAGAAGGTGTGCAAGTGGCTTCCTCGGTATCATGTTAAAGGCTTTGGTTAAGTCCATTGTGGACCCAGTGATGGGTTGGTTTTCCCGTAGTGCCCTCTCAATTGTTGCGGATTGGCAAATCGAAATGTCACGGACACTTCTACGGGGAAGCCCTCCAGACACTTCTGCAGGGAAAAAAGTGATCCACTTATCCACCACTTGATGGAAAATGACTTTTGAGAACAACCGATAGACAGTAGCCAAAATTGTTATTGGCCGTCCATGGTTCATGGAAGTGGGAAGATTAACTTTTGCAAGCAACGTGGTTTTGGCATACATGAGGTCAGAGTGCATACCTACCGGTGTAATCCCAATGCAAATGTCACAAAGATGGCTGACTGCAGAGTCAGGAAGCATTTTCAGTTCAGCGTTTCTCCATCCATTACGTCCTGGTGACTTACCATCTTGGAGACTCTTAATTGCTTTCTTCCATGTCGCAAGGTTCTCAAAGTCAATATCAATATGGATATGTGGAAAGTGGAGTTGATCAAGCTCAGACAGGAATTCCTCCCATACCCCATCTTCACATTGTTCCTCATCTGTGTCTCTGTTCCACAAAGGGTTCCAGAACTGGCAAAAGGCATAGTTAATGTCATGTGGCGAAGTGGTAATGTACGATTGCTTAAGGACACCGGAGGCCGGAAGTGTGCCTACACAATCTTTGACGGTGACACGCTGTCCTTCAATACCTTCAACTGTACACTGTGCTTCACCGAACTGCGCAGGATAGCCAACCTTCAGTCGCAAGGGCTTATTTGTTAAAATGACAGCAGAACCTTTGGGTCTACGGAGTAAACGAGCCTCAGCACATTCATGGACTGGCACTTCCGTAAGCATGACATGTTGTTTTCCCTTTACAATCTTGTAAGTCAAGGACCCAAACCCTTCCGTCATGTCACTTTGCAAAGCGAAGCGAAAGGCAGCCTTATTACGTTGTGTCTCTTGCATGCATGTGGCACTGGCATCGCATTCAGTGATTTGAGTGAAGAGATGAAGATCATCAAATGAAGGCAGGTTGGTAGGTACAACTTGCACCTGTTCAAAGCTAAGCAACCACCGAAACCAAGCTCTACCATAACCTCTAGCTTTGAGGATGCATTGCCACTCTTTGAGCAGCTGTTGGGTGCGCAAAGCAACACGATCAGAGTCAAGATGATTGACGGATGCATTCAGTGACTCATATGCCTTCAGGAGGCTTTTCAGTCTACGTGTTTGTTTCACTTTCAAATGCGATAGCTTGGAGAATGCTTCAACTGGCGGTTCATAGAGCTGGTAGCGGTCCTTCGATATTGACTTGGGACATTGCACAATCTCCTGTTCTCGGATATGACATCTGCCTTTCTGATTGGCAGTCAACGCTTGTGGGGCCCCAGGAATTCGATTGGCACGAAACTGTGCTTTGAGTGCACTATCCATGGCTCGCTCACAGTTGGATGACCACACTTTAAAAGCATTGAGACCATCATGCTCAGTGTGGATGTTGTCAACGATGGCACCAAAATTTCTGGAGTATTGTTGATAGGGTTTGTCAATGTGTTCCGGTTGAATACCTAGAGTACTGATATCCTCAGGTTGATACCACTTGACCAATTTAGGCAGCTTCATAGGGATTTCAATGGCAACACACAACGGGGAATGTGCATCGAAAACATGACTGTCATCTACATGCATGCTTCGCACCAAAGCCGAAATGCGAGGGTGAAAAATACATGTGTCATTTCTCGTTGCTCCTTTGCACGTGGGACCAAGCTTCACTCCAAAAGCCTGTTGACAAAATGCAAACGCCTCAACTGCACCTGTTGCCTTGATCTGTTGAAAAGCTGGAAGGCAAGTGACATCTGTGTTGAAATCTCCGGCAATTATGTACGGCATCTGAAGGCTATTCACGATTTCAAACGCCCCAGCCAGTAGAATGTCATTTTGGTGTTTAATCTCAAGGGTACGATTATCAGGCCAACCATAGATGGTCACCAGAGCAACCTCCCCAAAATCGAGCTGGAGAATCGCCACATTGATGCGGCAAGTGTCCCACAACAACTTCCTTATGGGGTTCCGGTAAGCACGAATCGGCAAACGACTAAGAATAACCGTATCGATGGCTTCACCACGGTAAGACACATGCGTTGACAACGAAGCCTTCAGAGAAGGAACCTCCTTACTCCAGAATGCTTTAAATTTCTTTTTTGAAAACTCCTTATGTACTTTGTTCTGGATAGCAAGGGTGGCCGATGTTTCACTCAGCATGAACACATCACCCCCCAATCCCAGTATCTGATCTGCTTTTGACGCGACGGCTGTTGGATTGCTGACGACTAGTTTCATCAGAGGTCCTGGGTGTTGCGCTTCACCCACACGACTTGCATGCAAAAAATTGTGATCTATGCCGGATGCAAACCACAGAAGGCAAGGCATAAATGCATTACACACTACGGTAAACATACATCCAACAATGCAAAAACACTGGCCGTGGGAAGAGATCTGCTGTCCCTCCTCCTGTGCTCGAATGCAGAGATCCACCCAGGTAAGGCCTGGCAGGCCTAGTCACAGGGTTTCATCTTCATCGATCTCTGTCTCTCCATTGTTTTTCTTGGCTCGTTTTTTGGGTGTACTGACTTTCTTCATCAGTGCTTTCAATTCTTCGAAGCTATCACTTAGCTGTCTATCTTGGCGTTTCATGGCTGATTGGAGACTCTGGTCAAACGACGAAGTGAGCGTTTGCAGTTGGTTTGTCACATCTTGCTGGAACGAGACAACTTTGCGATCCAGCTGTTTGTGGAATTCATGGCCATCCTGGATTTGTTGACTTATTGACTGCTGCATGTCGTCAATGGACTTCTTCATTTGCTCAATCTGCGCATCTTGCTGTTTGAACCTTTCTTCAATCGGGCCTTGGGTAACCCTCACTGCAACTCCGGCTGCAGTGCTTACATTGGTGGTAGGCTGACGATTGTGCGTCCCCTGCATTTGAAGGCCTTTCTGAGTCCGATAGTTCATCCACGGGTCGTCCTGAGTTCCTTCACTGTCCTGCTGCATTTGTGCTGGCTTGGATTTCACAGAGCCAACAATGACCGGCTTGGTAGGTTGGTTCTCTTTTTCCTTGAAGAAGGTCAGCAGCAGCATACTGTCATTCCAGGCATACCACAACTCCTTTGGTTTTGTTTGGAACCCAACTAACCACGCCTTGTGACCTATTGGCTTGATAGGTCGTGCCTCCAGTTTCACGGATTGCAGCCACTCACGTACTGACTCTTGACTGGCTCCAACAGGTGTGGGCTCCAGTCTTGCCATATGAACGATCTGGATGTGCTTGGGCGGTGCTACTGAAGGTTTAAGCAACTTCCAGGCCTCTTCATAGTTGCTTGCCAACACTCGAATCCCCCTGGAGATCTTTCCCCCTTGTCTTTTGGAAATTCTGACCATTCCAAGGGCACTTGAAAGGGTTGACATTGTCACCTTCATCTGGACGATGTTCTGGTCCATCCAGATCACTGCATAGTTGGTATCAATACCACCATCTTCTTTTTTCATGCTTAGATATACTCCACACAAACCTGACTGCTTCATAAGAGCCTCTTTCTGGTTCGAGTCGATCCGGCAATGCATTTGGAGGCTAGTGGCATTTTGTGGGGTAGTCTTTCCATTGTTACCCCACCAGCTTCTTCCCCAGGGCGATCCAATCACACTAGGATTTGTTCCACCTGTTGCCAGCATTTCCAAAGTTGCTTTCACGGGCTGTTTGACTAAGTGCTCCCATGCCGTTTCATCAATCTCATCTTTGTAGACAGTAACAGCACAAACATCCGTGTCTTGCACTTTGATGGTGGCCCCTTGCACGGAATGCATTTTCACTTCCTTGGCACCAAGGTTGTGGATGCAAATGCTAAGCACCACTGGTTCGCCTGCATTGTCAAAGGCAGGGATGCAATGCTTCACACACCCTTTCTCTTTGGATTGACAACATCCTCCAAGTACCAACAATGCGAGCTCATCCTGCGTAACCTTCGTAGGCTGTTCAAGCCAAGGCTGTGCTTCACTGGGGTCACATAAAAAGACTCCAGTTGCTCCATTCTGAATGGTTGTCAACACTGAACAATCCGAGTCGTCTTGGTTCTTGAAATGGCCAGGTTTCAGTGTATAGCATCCAGCACTAATTTCAACCTTATCTTTCATTTGGTTGGCAACTCGCTTTTGATTCGACCTTTGCCTCTTGACGGCTGCTTGGTTGAAAGTAGGCAATTCGATGGCTAGTGCAGAAGCCAGCGTTTCAAGGGCACCAAGTTTGTCTGCCAAATCAGCTTTTCGCAGGATGGTGTTCAGGGTGGGCAACCCCCCATTTTTGATGAGTTTCTCAACTACCGATATGGTTGGCTTGATGTCACATCCCGCATCCATGAACACCTTCACCAACTCATTTTTGGTCTTGATTACTCCATCAATTTTCGGTTTTGGTGCCTGGTCAGCCGGTCCTCCACCTCGGAGCTGCAAAACAAGGTGAATGTGCAGGTATGGCTTTCCATGGTGATCCTTTCTGGCATAGTCTTGCACAGTAAACTCATCGGACAACTGCTTGCCTGTAGCAATCATTCTCATTCTTGTTGTCTCATTCACGAATGAGGAAGCAAGATACCACGGGTGATTGAACTGTCCCAGCCTCATGGTAGGTAGGTAAGCCGCATCTACCACCCATGTGTTCCAGAGCTTCACTTTGACCCGGATTCCACCTTCATCGTCATCGATCGGTTGTGGCATGAACAGGTAGGTAATGGCAGTGACCAAAAAGCCCTTCACCGTAGACAGGTAACGCAAGGGTGCTCCAGGAATCGGCAGCAGCACCATTTGGACTCTAGCACCAGGCCGAAAATCTGGGATTCGCAGAACAAATTGCCATCCCATCTCATGCACAATTTGCTCGACACCTGTGGCCTGAAAAGCTTCCATGACCTTCATCGTTTGAGCAATGGTGCCATGCATGGTCATCTGGACATCCTCATTAATTAACGTCAGTCCATAGATGGTTTCAAAGCTCATATGTCGGTCTTTTCCAGGCAGCGTCATCAACCTCTGCATGAATCGATCAACTGTTTGCTCAACCGAATCAGCAACAGGTTGTCTCTCAGGTGATGCATGGTACACAGGATTTGGTACCGTGTCAGGATGATCTGTGAGATCAATTGGTTCGTTCCTGACATCGCGTTTGGCAGGGGTAAGTCGGATATCCCCAGGACCTCCCCCCCGAAGTTGCAATACAGTGTGTATTTTCATGTCTTCTTGGTCCTCCCGTGGGTCAACATAATCACTGATTTTCAAATCCGGGTTCAGAAGTTTACCTTTGTACAACATTCGAAGTGCACTTGATTTACCAAAGAACAGACATGCCTTTTCCCATGCATTGGTAATGAAGCTCAATTCTCGGTTGTCTTCAACCCATCCTCGCCAAACCCACGTGTCAAAGAGTTTGATGGCAATCTTGCGGGTTGCATTACCGAATGCTTTGGCACCATTCAGGTTGTTGGTGAAAAGAATGGTTCTGAGCGCCGACTCAAAATGCTTTGGCTGGAGGGCCAACTGTCCTGGTGCTGCCTGCAATTGAAGCATCACATGGGTTGGATTGGATTCCATCGTGGTACGAAGGCGCACCACAAACTCCCACCCCAAGGCTTTGACGAATGCTCCAATGCCTGACATCTCAAGGAATATCACAAACTCACGTTCCACTTCTCTTGACATCATAGCAACAAAAATGCCATGACATGGATGGAATCGGAAGGACTCCGAAGCATGCACTGTCATCAATCCGGGCTCAGGAAGGAAAAGCACAACATTTGGAAGTTCAAATGTCACGTTGCAAGGGTATCCCAGTAGATCAAAGCATGTGCCATCATATGCTCGACCAGTCAAGTCTGATTACATCAAACTTTCAACATCGACAGGTTTCATATGTGGATTTCTTTTGATCACAATGGCGTGTCCAGGCACTAGGACCAGCACAAAAGGCCAGTCGCACATTCGCATGGATTCTTCCTGGGGCATGAAACAGCTTGGCGTAACGGCATGCACCTTGAGAGGACATGGAGGCATTTTCATGTTCTCATTCAATGGCATTCGAAAATTCTGTGAATCCCGGAAAACAAGCTCCAGGACAGCTGGCATTGCATTTCCTTGGATGGTTTGCAGCATCTTACGGACGAACAGGCCTTCTTCAACTGAAATCACAATGGTTTGCAGAGGAGATTGAATGGTCAACTCATCCACATTGCGGTAGAGCTGTGTGGCTTCATTTACATCACGGAACTGTTCATCTGCCTGAAACCAATAACCATTATGTTCATGCCGAATGTAAATGTTGGAAGCATCAATCCTGTGAGAGGCAACATGCATGAACTCTTCCTGAATGGAGTCAGCATACCACAAAGGTCGGATGGCAGCTGTCAGATTCAGAATGGCAATCAAAGCATGTGCTGGTGCGATTGCATTGCCAAGAATTGCCGTGGCAACATGCTCATCATTGGGCAACCACACTTTCTCTGGCGTACCAAAGAGAATCACCAACTCCGGAATCGAATGCTTTCTGATCTGGTTGCCCATTTGCAGCAACGAACTGTACAATCCCCCTCTTTTGATGAGATGTTTACTCACTGCTAAGGGCATGCCATAGCTGGTCAACACACATGCTGCAGTGTCATCAGGTTGTCTGAGTCGGTATCTGAGAACATCACGTTTGCTCTTCTTCACATGTGTGGATCCTACCGATCGAGGGAGGTTGGCAGGGTCCATGTACAATGCCAATTCCTGGTTATTCAGAAATGCCTGCATTCGCCATTCTTCATCTAACATCATGATGGCTCCAAAGGATTTCAACGTTGGTTTGTTGATCTGAGGCCACGACACAGGTCGCACTGTGGTGATTTCATCATCAAAGCAATTGATAGCAACCATCAGCATCCTCTCTCTGTGTTGTGGAACATGGTCCGCCAAGTCAAGGACTGTTGACCACACCACCTTGAATTTGCACCATGCGATTGCAGCCTGGATGATGGGGAAATGACGGTGGGATTTCAAGGTTCCTACGTTCTCAAAAGTCCATGCTCTTGGTCGCAGCTTGCTAAGGATCAACATTGTACCTATTAAAAGACGGCCATCCTGTCGTGTGAGTCCTGCACTCGAGTCTGTGGCCGACCACGGGGGACATGGCGCTGAAAACGCCACAGCTTCCGTTGGTACCCTGGCTACTCCATTGACCCACCAGGTATCCTCAACTGCAGATTGGTACAGAACTCTCGGCGACACCATGTTGTCTTCATGCGCCTTGATTTCACTCCATGCCTGGTGCAAATCAGTGGCAACCACATCCATTTCATGGTTTCGCTGGAAAGTGGAGCAACAAATGGGATCCCTCTCAACAGCCCACAAGCACGACATTGGTTTGCTCTCTTTGGTGAGTGCACGTATGGCATGACTCCAACCACCATAACCTCCTGCAAACATCTCTCCAAAGGAGATTTCCTCTACTTCACTCGTACTGATTGTCTTCCGAAAGCGAAAGATTGTACCCTGACCATTTGAGACATCCAGGACGGAACCCCTTTCAGTTACTTTGGCACCCATCAGCACAACAGGTCCATCACCTTCTGACAGCGCATCCCATTGGCTTGCGGACATAACCAGTTTCACCTTGTCTCGTCGATCAGTCACATCACACTTGCAAAGCAGAGACATGCCTAGGAAGTCCCTTGGCGTGTAGACACCACCATCATCCACGACAGTGACATCCATCCATACTTTCTGTTCACCAACCACTATGGTCTGATCCAGCGTGACCAGGTAGCTACCACCCATCTCACATTTGCAGACACCTGGCTGGTACACATGCTGTCTGAAAATCTCTCGTATAGCCAGTACATCATCATGTCTCAAAGACTCCATGGCCCAATTGGCTACCCCAGCCACGACCACAGACCGGGGGTTTGAGCCTCACGTGGCTTGGTAATGGTGGATAATGGTCGATGTGGGAGGTGGTGTGTGAGGGGTATAAGTGGTAATTAATTGTGGATGATGAAGGATTATGGTGGATGATTGTGTACGATGGTGGTAAATTATGGGAGATGGTATATAAAGGTAAATAAATAATGGATGATTGGGGATGGTTATAGGTAATAATGGATAATGGGAATATTATATTTAATAATAAATAATAATAAATTATAATGGGTAAAATGATATTTGGTTATAAATGGATAATTATATTTAATTATTAAATAATGGAAAATAATATATTGGAAAAAAAAATATATTAAATAATTTAAAATAATTTTTAATTAATTAATTTTTTTTAATATAATTAAAATATATTTTTTATTTTTTAATTTTAATTATAATATTTTTTAATTTATATTTTTATTATATATAGAAATTAATTTTATATATATTTAAAAAAAATATATATAATATTAAATAGATTTTTTTTATTTATTTTTTTTTATTTATATATTTTTATTATATTATTTTTTTTTATTAATAATTATTTTTTTTTTTTAATT
>VSDK01005948.1:140262-175440 GCA_009767595.1 Symbiodinium kawagutii
GGCTCGGGTGGCCACAGCTCACTCTGGCGCTTCCGGACATCTGCCTGCCGCGGACCGCAGGGGGCGAGGAACAAATAAGTTTGATATTGTTGGTTTTAAAGGGGATTATAATGGGTGGTAATAGGGTATAATCATTATAATAGGGGATATCAATGGATATCTGTGGTTTTATTTATGGGGGAGTATCATGGTTAGTAATAGGGGACAATTTGCAACAAATATGGTCAAACATGGTGGTTTTATAGGGCTTATGACCCTTTAGAATGGTTGATAATAGGGGATATACCAACCCTACAGGTGTTTCTCAGAATAGGGAACCCCAAACCATCGAATATCGAGCGTGTATAGTATTTCATCAATCATTTTTGGGGGATCCCCGATCCCCTATCTTAAGAAACCACCCTATGTACTTGCTATCATTCCGTATACGCCCAGCTTCCACAATTGACAAACTTAACTAATTCGTCAAATGATTGCAAACACTGAATTGAGGTTGAGCATGGATATGTACAATATACACATACCCAATGTGCGTTTGCATTAATACCTAGTTGTGGATTTTACATATGTGACTTGAGGATTTTTTACGTGCCTGTGAAGATTGAAGATATATCCAATTTAAGACTAATTCGATGATAAACTCATCAGTCACGTCAAAAGCTCAATACATAAGAACATGCGTACATCTTCACGTGTGTATCTACCAGTGTATATATGTACAGTACATGCGTATGTAAACTTGGCGGTGAAACAACTTAAACATGAACATATGTTGGATGTTCCCCCATCCACGCTTGGTTGGGATTGACATCCATATGTTCAACTTAAGTAGCATGCTGCAATGAACACACACACACACACAGCTATAGACCCTCTGATACCGCTTGGTGATAAGAACCAGTCGATGTCAATCATCAAATCTACTGGTGCTGACTCACAGCCAGATGCAGTATGCGGTGAGGACATCCGGGAGGAAAACATCGGAAAGCCCATCTGTTGAATGCTGCCCCCTGTCCTCCCATGGTCCCATGTCCTCCCTACATGACTTTCAGAGCCATGCCAGCAGCGCCAATTCCGCCCTTGTGGGCCGACCGGCATCTGGCAGGGACTTGTCACCTGAAGTCCGCAGCTCGTTCACAATGGCATCTACTCAGGACTCCGAACTGTCTGAGATCAAAACCGATTCAAAGGCCAATGGCTGGAGGGATAAAAACAATGGATACAAATAATCACAAATAAACTCGTGCGATATGTCTAAGACGTAAATGATGCTGATGCGAACATATCAAGGTGTGTTGTCACATAGCTGCCGTGCCAATACCATCAAACACCAGCGTTATATTCAATTCACAGAAGATCCATTTTGACAGACCCTCAATTGCAAATCTCAGGCTTGGAGAAACAATCAGTCATCATTCATCCTCCCATAAAAACATCTCACCCTTACGCCATCTCACCATGACCTCCCCATCTTTGACCATCAAATCGTAGGTGACGCCCTCACCATCTCACCAGCCGGACGCCGCAGTTTCTGGATGCCCGGGCGTAGGCGTCGCGTCCAGAAAGCGTGGAACTTCTCCGAGTCGTTGCGCAGGAAAGGAAACTGGGGCAAGTCCCAGCAGCGGTGCGAAGTCATGGGATTCCTCGATGGTTGAAGCATTGGATTTCGATGCTTGTTGAAGCAAGCGTGAGTCAGGGATACGAAGCAATAGATCATGGGGATTCCTGGAAGATATTTGGATTAATTTTGGTATAATTCCAGTTCCAAATGAGATATCAAATATCAGGAACTCGATTTATGAAGATAAAACATCAACGAAATATATCAAACAAATGTATGTCAAGCTACTCAAAGATGTGTTCAAAAAGATATCAAGCTGCGCCACTGCCGCAGAGTTGGCGTAGCCAAGGCTTCGTCAGCTCGGCTGGGGCTTCACTCCACATGTAGCAAGGGAAACCCTGAAAAACCAACGGAATACCATAGGAGAACAAAGGAAAACCACAGGAAAACCATAGAAATAATGGAAAGACGCCATTTCTTTATTAGGAGAACATCCTCAACAACAGTCAAGTTGATTGGTGAAACCCTCAAGAACTATCAAGTTGATTGGTGGTTTTGGTGGTCTCGTGGCTGAGTTGACCAAGGGGAAACACATGGGGGGATACCCAGCGCAACATCGACCATTGCGAGATGAAGCTCTTAAGCATCATGTTTACTCATGAACCGTTGTAAGTTATACTGTAATTGGTAAAACATTATCAAGCAGTAGAAAGGTTCGTTGACCATTACTACGCGTCAACAAAGGTTCATGAAAGGTTAGAAAGTATAAAGGTTCATTCACCATCAAAAGCTTGTATGAACAATTACTATGCTATGTGAATGCAACATAGACAAAAATGGCCTGTCTGTTTTGCACCCATTGGAATCGATCAGGCGTCTCAATGGGAGACCTTCAATTGATTGAACAACATCCACCATTAAACTCGTTCCATGGGGACGCTTATCATTTCGGACAGTCATTTTTTCTCAAAACACCGTGTGTTACCTGCCTGGTTTGCCGATCTTTGTGGTAGCTCACGAAATTCAGGGACAGAACATGACTGAACCAATTCCGGTTCCCTTGTGTCAGTCGCTGCTTCTGCTGAGTGACCACAGAGGTCTCTGTAAACAATCCAGATCAATGCTCAATAAGAAAGCACCCCTTGACCGTGGACAGTGAAAATACACATAAATACACTGTAATAAAAATGATTACGACTTTACCTAGTCACCTCTTGTTTTTACTCGACGGAACATTTTCAACCAAAGAAACTAATCACAAACAAAACATGGCAAACAGGTGTCACTACCATGAAACTTACAGTAAAACACTGGATTTTTTGGGGGGGTTCACCTCAATGACAAGAATACGTTTCGCTGGACAAATGACTCAAAACATGGCAAACAAATCACCAAACAAATTAGTGTTTCTCAAAATAGGTGTACCCCCAAATCATCCATTCATAGTCAGTTAAACTAATAAGCCGAGCATTTTTGGGGTTCCCTATGGCTTCAAAAAACCCTAAATGACAAAAACATGGCAGTGGGTCAAAATCCTGTACCCCTGGTTCCCCCATCATGAACCATTATTTCCCCTATAGTTTGTTGGTTATTGCCCACCATGAAATTGGTTGGTTGGTTCACTGCTTGACCCATAGCTCGCCCTATCACCACATCACACCTGGCGCGCGCGCGGTCCCCGGAGCACCAACGCAAGGAGGCGAAGGAGGTCGCAGGGGCGCCAAGCAGTGCTGGCCATGCGCCCAGTGAGTGCCTGGAGCAAGGCTCTGGTGGATGAGAGCGACCAGGACCTCGTAGCGTTGAAAATGTTTCGGTATAGTGATGAATAATAGCTAATACTAGTGAATTTCAGGGAATAATAGGGAATAATAGTTGATCATACTGAATAATGGTGAGGAACAGTAACTAATACTGAATAATGGTGAGGAACAGTAACTAATACTGAATAATGGTGAGGAACAGTGACTAATACTGAATAATGGTGAGAAATAGTGAATAACTGAATAACCAATGCTGAATAATAGTGAATAACACTAGGGCATTGATGTTTCGGTATAGATAGGCTCTGATCAACCAACAATTGCTGATAATCAATTGATAAAAATGATTGAAAGTCCACGGGCCTTCGGTTCCGGTGAACATGGCAGTTGGTTGGGATTGTTTCAAGGCAAGGGGCTGCGCTCCAAAAAATCATGAAGCATCCTCCTCCAACAAATGTATGATTCATTACTTCTGATCTTGGGCTTGTGGCTACTTGTGATGGTTCATGATGGCTTAGATAACAACGTTGGGTCACTGGCACTCCACTCCTACATCGACTGCTGACCCCTGCCGCCCTTCCCTCCTTCCTACGTCAAGCCTTCACTGAACCCACCACACAGTGTGTCACAGGCCCGACAGGCCACTACCCAGCAATCTTGTTGTTGATATGAGAATGACCAGGAAAGTTAGGTCATTGAGCACTAGCGACCACAAAAACAACAAGAAGATCTACCTGCCCGGCCGCATATCGTGCTGTTTCACCGTAGGAATTCCCAAGGCCAATGGCTCTTGATGTCCAAGAACCTGAATCCTTGGACCCAATCATTTCAAAACTCACGCATTGAATTGGCACTTTCCACGAGCCGCAGCGGCCTTCCAGAATCAGCAGGAAGAACAAACTGCTAAGGAAACTACCGCCATTGTTATCAGGTATGAAGCACATGTTAGGTACGAAGCATTCTTGTCATCTTCCTGCGTCATGAAAATTCTCCTCAGTTGTTCAAATAGTGGTTGGTTCATAGCTCTTCCCAGAGGTAGTACTGCTATCGATGATATTTCTTGATCTTGGTGATCATCTATCAAATCAACCAGTTTTGTGTAACATGATTGATATCCCCTATAGTAATCAACCAGTATCTATAGGTATCCCCGAGTTCTCCGCTGTCTATCCATAAGCTTTTGTGACCACTTCGTCACCACCGGGTTCTCCCCACATCGCACCCCAACGCCTCAAAATGCTTGGCCTCCTTGACCTGCGGTGCGGACGTACCAACCAAGGTGCATCCCCAAGGCATGGCATCCCTAAGGTACCACGACATGGCATCCCTAGGGCACCCCGAAACGGTGTCGGGCTGAGCTGCCAGGGATGCAACTGGGTGAGGCCAAGATCTCCTGTCGTTTTTCTGCAGCTCCTTGGTTGAGGAAAGCGTAATGGCAACTTAGTGGAGATAGCCCACCACGAGTGTCCAGCATCGCCGTGTTTATTGAGACATTGCAACCCATGAATGTTCATGATATGGATGAATGACATTCAAAACCTACCGATCTTTAGTAGCCTGTGTAAATTCCCATTTGTCTGAGCGCAGGGACTTCACCCGAAAAGAAAAGCTGCCTGTGACATTACCAGGATCTAAAATCTTAAAGTCCGCATCGCAAAGGATTGGCCATCAACAACACTCATTGGCGTAGACTTTGGCCATTTTTTCCTCTTCAGTCAATTGTATTGTGAGGGAAGGGATTGCTGGCATCCATGCTACCTTGGGACTGCCTGGCAATGGAAATACTCGGGAGGCCTAGCTTGGCATGGAACGGTCAAATCTTTGCTCATCCTCTTGTAGGAATGACAGTTGCCGGTATGCCTTGCTTATTGAACGGTCAAAATGCGTCTTTCCAAATCAAGCCAAATGTCATTATCAAGTATACACAAAGATTATCAACCAAAAAATGTAGTAACATACAATCAAAAGTAGTGACCATATTGATTGTATGTCACTAAAACATCTACACATGAAAGGCTCATGAAAGAAACACACGGCGGATCCCACGGCAGCGCCACGCCTGCGCTGGTGACAGTTCCGTAGTGGCTTCGCTTCCGGCGCTGCCATAGCCCTCCTGACTCAAGGCGTAGCCTGAGAATGGTGCGCTTTGTAATGGTCAATGATGGTGATTGATAGTCAACAACAACAACAACAACGACAACAACAACAACAACAACAACAACAACAACAACCAGAGCCACAACCAGAGCCACAACCAGAGCCACAACCAGGGCCACAACCAGAGCCACAACAGAGCCACAACCAGAGCCACAACCAGCCAAAACCATAACCGCAACAGCAAAAACAACATGAGGTGTGATTATGGAGATCCCAACTGTGCAGATTGTTCGGCATCAATCTGCATCATGATAGCGTCATCATGATGATGGAAGCTGGTTTCTCAAGATTGCAGATTCAAACATATTACTATTCCATGGTTCATAAGCAACAGAACCCCTGTTTGGGAGGATAGCCATTTTGATTTGTGTTGAGCACGAGCTGATTTTAAGCAAAACACGATGTGAAAGGATCAAGAACATTGCACAGAAATCTTCAGCACCCATTTGGGAACGGCCACTCCTGGGGGCCGCTCCTGGGCTCGCTCCCACTCTAAAGGGCCAGCTCCGGATACCACTGGCTCCCATCAGTCTGTGCCGCCCGGCGCAGCTTCAAACCATGGTGTCCTCGCGGAAAAAAGGGCAGTTGTTTAACCATCATTCACCGCCATGACCTGTTCCTGTTGCCTGAGCTCAGTGACAAAAACGATCAAAAACCACGTTTCCCCTCCAAAATCTAGCATTGTTGGCTAATATTCCCTGTACTTCACTACAGTTAAGCAACAGAAACCACACCCTTTCAGGAATTGTTCGGGAATAGTTTGAAGGTATTCCGACTGCAGGATCAGTTCCAATCGAAAACAGAACAAATGAGATGGAATCCTGCAGTCAAGAAATTTGCCAAGAACAGTGGGGGCCCCAACGGTTGCTCATCTGTGTAGAGAAACCACTAGCACCTAGGGCACTGGACGCCTGCCTGCTCACGGTAACACACTACAACCACGGGCCAACGCTGCGAAAATGGCGATGCCATTTCGCTGAATGATTCTGAAATGAAAGCTCCCGAAGGTCGTGACGTGCCCATTATTTGCCTGAAAAATCGTGGGTGATCTCCGGTGGCCTATCCCTTGCTATATTCTTGGCACCAACCCCGCCACGACATGCCACGACACTATCCAAAGCTGCCTTTGTGGGCGCTGTCCACCAACGAACTGAGTAAGAGAACCACAGCCAAGTCAACAATCAACCGTCACGGGTTTCACACGTTTCTTGTAGATATTGTTTGATTTGCGATGTAAACATTCCAGCACGTGTTGCTGCGGTGATTTGCTTGGATGATTAATGTCTGAACCAATCTGCGAGAACTATAAAATATATTCGTAGGTTTCTGCCACCCCAAGCTAGAAGTGTAGTGGCGATTGCTAGAGAATATCGAAGAGGGGTGAGATTTGATCACTGGGCCATGGACCAAGGATCAAACGTTTTTTATATAGCCACAGAAGATGGGTCCGTTAGTAGGCTTACCCTCAAATGGTGGCTGTTTGATTACGGGCTGGATGCAATTCGACTCCATCACTCGCGACGTAACCATGTAAGCTGTCCGCCTGCGGCAAGAACTTGCATAGCGTAGCACCAGTGCTTATCCACACCTCAGCTTCTAACATATCATCCTGCTGGGTTCCGGCATGGAGTTGGAAAGTGACCACATAAAATCAGATGAACACTTAAGACACAGTCATGGCAAAACAATGTGGAATCAGTCATGCCAAAAACAACATGGAAACAACATGGAATCAGTCAAACCTTTGGGTCCTTGTGGAGGCACCGGCGCTGGCAGATATCTCTGACATGGAGCAGGGTGGATGTGTTTGTTGCACCAAACCATGATATATCTGACTTAATTGCCCCCTTACTTCATGTTGCGTGTTTCCTTGGCCAGTGGCAAAAATCAAACCCGGATCCCCAAGATTCTGCCGCCACATCTGCCAGGTGTACTTCCCCCGGTCATCAAGATGGATATGACTATGACTAGCGAGCAAAAAAATCCTGAGTCCCTACCAAGTCTTACAATTTTTGCTGTCCTGTCCGGTGGGCACCCCATTTTTTACAGGTCAATGTGGCAATCTGGCCCATGTCCCGTCTTTCCCGGCCTTGCTGCCCCGCTGGAGAAATGTAGCCACGATTAGTTGAGGCATCAAAGATCATCTCTGCTGCTTGGTTCCTCATTGATTTTTCAGTGGTGGGGAATTACAAGCGTCCTGCCAGGCATGTTGTTTGTTTTCACCCCCATGCCAATACACCCGATAGCGGCTTCCAAAGGGCATCTTACAGATCTTCTATGACCCATAGTTTGCTCTGCAACCGACCATCAGAAGGAATTTTGTCGCACACAGAATCGCCATGATTGGTTCGGTACGGACCAACCACTGTGGTGTTGCCATCAGCTGCTGTGGTGAATTCTCCACTGCATTTGTCTCCGGTTGGCAACGAATTCTTTCAACAAAAACGCCACGGGGGTGAATGGCTTTAGGCGACACTTGACCAAAATGCTTAAATTGAATCCACTAGGGTATGTCTTGAAGCTGGGAACTACAGATTGAAACCATTTCCGGTTGCCCAGACATAGGTAGATTTGCCGCTGTAATGTTGTGATAACAATAGTAAAGCGCTTGCAATTGCAATAACTGCAATTATTTTCCAGATCTGGATTGTTCAGGCCTTACTAAATTTAAATTATCCCTTATTGATTTTAAATTACAGAATACCAACTTGCTCCGAAGCAGCTGCAATAATAGTGCAACATTCACAATAGTTGCAAATATTTTCAAAAATCCAAAATTATCAGATTTCCCCCTTACTCAATTACAGAAGGGCTAATTCAAATTTAGTATCAATCCAGAAAACCAGCTCACAACCAGTACTAAGGTTGCCAATTGTGATTAAATTCTCTTCAATAAGCAAAACACGCCTTTACAAATTCAAAAAAAAAACTGTCCAAAACAGCTGCTTTCTTTTTAAAAAGCCTTCTAAACAATTGCAAAAAACAGGTTCGCAAAGGGTACCCCCTTGCAAGCTCCTGCAATTGCGATTACATTAGCAACTGCAATAAGAAACAACCTCCCTGGCTCACTTCTATTTTCTTCTTCCTTATTGTTTTTGAATTGCGTTTAAATGCGTTCTAATTATGATTGGATGCTTTTCAAAAGCATAAGCAAAGCAAACCTTTACAAATCTAAAAAAAACCTTGTCCAAAACAGCTGCTTTCTTTTTCAAAAGCCTTTTAAACAATTGCAAAAAACAGGTTAGCAAAGGGTACCCCCTTGCAAGCTCCTGCAATTGCAACTACAAATTGAAATTAGCAACTGCAATAAGAAACAACTTCCCTGGCTCATTTCTATTTTTTGTTATTTATTGTTTTTGAATGAAAGCAAGGAAAAGAAAAGAAAAGGAAAGGAAAGGAAAGAAAAGAAAAGAAAAAGAAGCCTTCGCCAGATTTCAGAGACACAATTGCAAAGCAGACCCCCCTTTAAAAAAAAATAGGGGGTTACGATTGTTAGGTAAACATTACCCTAGTTTAAATGCCACACACACAATCATTTTGGTGGGAACATCACCAATCTTTGCACATCATCAATGGGCACACGAAGATGGTTGCTGATATTCATTGTCCCGTGGAGCATTTTAACATCATCTAACCAGTGACCGTCAACCACTGCGTGTCATAGTTCATCATTCTGTTGCTTGTTACAACATGTTGCAACATTCTTAACCATATATACTAGATACATTTTAGATACTATACCATGTAATCAATCAATGTATATACTATTATCATCTATTGTCTAGCACTCATCCACCATTCATCCGCCATTAATCCACCATTCATTCCTCGGTCCTTGTTGTTAACCCTTCGAGTCGCTTGTTTTCCTTCCCCAAACGTTGCGCAACCGGCTGGGATGGCCGGCCCAGCAAAGGTGCGTGCGCCACCGCGACACTGCTGTGTTGCATGTCCTGGAAGAGCCTGAAACATGGGAAGCATTGAGAAACGCTTGGAACGATTGATGGTTAGTAGTGGCTAGTAAACAACATTAGTAGTGGTTAGTAGTGGTTAGTAGTGGTTAGTAGTGGGATGATAAGCAACAATTAGGGTTAAACAACTATTGCTGGTTTTTTATAGGCTTATAAGCATTGATAATGGATAGTAAGAGGGGATGATAATGGTTGGTGATGGGGGATTCGAATGGTTGCTAAGAGAGGATGATAAGCAAGAATTATCATGGCTAAACAACTACTATTGGACTAAATGGTGTTTCTATGGCTTGTAACCATTGATGATGGTTGCTAATAGGGGGAAATAACCAACAATTTCATAGGGGATATACCAACCTTGTGGTGGTTTCTCAAGTCATAGGAGGCCCCCCAAATCATCCAGTTCAATCATCACTGTTTATCATTCAAAATCATATTATTTTACATGTAAAACATTGATAATCATTTTTACGAATAGACCAACCATCTTTGGGTGCCCCCATTTTGAGAAACCACCACATTGGGCAACGATATCAGTTCGGATCCAATAACTGTCATGGAAAGCATCCCCTGATCCGCCAAGAATTTTCTGGTCTGGTGTGCCACTACTATTGGTTCCTAGTAGTTCAAAAATTGTAACCACGGCGCAATGGGATGATTTAAGCTAAGGGGTAGCGTGACATGTTGACCTCTAACGCCCTGAAGCAGCCGCTTCATGGGCATCGATCGGGGATCAAACTCTTCAAAGCTGGGGTTGCCGCTGACAAATATCTTGGAGAACAGATCAATTTGACAGTTTAATCAGTACGACTGACAGCCATGTGCGTGGTCGAACCAATTCCCAACAAGCACGACTATAGTTTTATTCCAATTCAAGCCTGTTTGATTGTCAATCACCAGCAGTAAAGCTAGTGGGGGTTGATAGCTTATGGGTCTTCAAATCAGTTCACCTTTCGCAAGCACACGAGGGTTTCCTGACCATGTACCTTTTGCGGCTGGCTTGATGGCCCTTTTTGCAGTGGTCATGTTTCCGTACCTGCTGGGAACTCGCTACCCGAAACCGGCATCAGGAATCCGGAAGGGTTGCTCTGGTGGCTTGTGCCTTGTGATTAAGCACCCCGGCTTTGCTGAAAAGCTAAGCAGCTCAGTTTCAGAACCAAACCCATGGAAACATCAATGGAGCGCTCAATAGAGGCAAAGTTTTGGAATCCCCCAATCAATTCGGGAGCCAACAAGAGCTGTTGACAAAACTGGACCACGACTGGTAGCAAAGCGCTTATATTCTTATATCCATCAGCCTTTGCGATCCTTGTGCAACGCAATCAGTCGAATCAGTTCTGTCAACTTTGGAGTATCCAGTTCAATCAGGATCCTCATTGTGAACTAAGTACTGTGTCCTCTCTGCAAGGCATTGCCACAAGAAATTGCATCAGAATCTTGCGGCATTCATCCTGCCATCCAAAAAACTTAACCTGTTCAAAGCGTCCGAAGCATTTGCACAGTGAAAAATGCTTGTCCAGCGTGTACGGCTCTGGTTACTCAAGACTGACCAACCAATCTCGGATTTTGAAACCAAGTCGTGTTATTTGGTCGCTTTGTGATCGGCCGGGCGGCCGGGACACTGGTGGTGGCATCCAAAGACATCATTAAGCACACGATCGTCAACCACCTGACTGGTTGTTAACCATTGTTATCCATTCTCAAGATGTCTCAATTAACCATCATGAGGGACTGCGAATTTTCGTCTTGTGATTGTGGCCATGTTTTTTTTTGCTAGAAACCCTCCAAGTTTGTATGCAACAGAAAACACAAATCTTGACAGTCCCACTTTTTTCCTTCAACGTCTGGGCAGGGTTCAATTCGCCGCCTTTGATGAAACATGGTCAACATCATCGCTATGGCAGTGTTTTTTTTGAACATGTCTAAATCAGAATGACTATCACTATTGTCAACTGATATCGATTCAATTCACTATGTTTGTATCACTGTGACTATTCAACATTCTCAAGCATCTAGAGAAGCCACTGTGCAAATTGAGACTGGAGCTGTCCAGAAATTGTCCGTTCTCCAGCCATCACAAGACGTCATCATAATTTCAGTCGAGAAACCCATCGTAGTAATCATATATATTGCCATGATGACAGGTTCATGGGCACAGCCAAAAATGCAAGCTTTGTTTCTTTATTCGGAGGGTAATCCGATCTTGCTTGATGAATCACTTGTTGATAATTTCGCGATATTCCCTCTACTAAACAAATCTAAGGATCTCTCGTGTACAGAAATTGGAAGACCTAGTCAGTCTCCACGGGCTTTCATCCCCACCGGCGTCTTCCCTGCGGTTCCTGAAGGACGCCGCCCACTTCGCAGCATCGCGGCGTAGGAACTGGATGGCAAAGCGCCTCGTCAACAACGTCCAGTTGATGTCTAGGGATGGCACTTGGAAGAGGGGGGGTGGAATGGTTTAGAAGCTAGCAACACTTGGGGGGTTCTCAACATAGATGAATCCCCAAACATTGCCGGTTTACTACTAAACATGTTCATATTGGATGATGAGGGGGGCACCCCTATTTTGAGAAACCACCACTTAGAGTATGCTGGGATGGTTTGGTGTACTGTATACTCTGAGGTGATGAACTTTGTCTCTCAAAGTCTGTGGCTTTGAGGGTACCCCGTGCTTTGCAGGTTGCATTTTCTTACATCGATGCTTTTGGGATCTTGGAGAGATAGATGAGGTAGTGACTCTACCGTAACTCTACCTCTGTTCTTGACCGAGACCAAGTACCAACATCAAACGGTCTCATACTCCAAAACCAAATTATTTCAAAAAGCAGGTGTTAGCCTTTCTAGGGGGCTTTGTTTTTTAGAGCCCCCACTTTGTTTTGTGAACCCCCTACCTTGTTTTATGGACCCCCCACTGTGTTTTATGGACCTCCCCACCTTTATATTAGGGCCCCAACTTCTGAACCCATGGACGTCTCGCATCTGCCTGTCGTCCACATGTCGCGAGATGTCCATGGCCACCACATCATAAAGAGACTCTGGCGGCCGATCCTGCCAACAATTCCCTGGACCCCTGGAATGTCATCATACCATGATGGGAGATTGACAACGAGTAACCGGCAGCTATCAATTATAAGATCGCCAAGGATCAATTAATTGACATCAATAATATGATAACAAAGTACTGCCAATAAACAATATGGATCATGACGATGGTCATGATTGCTAATAGTGTTTATTATTAGTAAAACCATGTTGACAATCATCAATCATTGTCGTCATCAAAAAGATGATAACAATTATGATCTGTGGTTAGCAACAATCATCATCAAAGATAGTTCATCAGCAACAATCAACCAGCAACACAGATGATTAACAACCAGCAGCAATCAAGAATGAAAGAGATACTAACATCAGGGATCAACTATTTGGCTTAGTCACTTCTGGAAACACCTGCACAGTTCGTGCTTTGCGTATGGAAAATCAGCTCATGTTCAGATGCTTTGGGCAATCTCAGCATCCAAATCAGGCCAGATTTGCAATACGAAATTATGTGCAGATACAAATGTGTATTTATATAGATATATATATATATATATTAATTATATGTGTGTGTGCGTTCGTAGATACATATATATATATGTGTGTGTGTTTGCATATATTTTTGTATATATGTTGTATTCTGATTATCAATGACACCGTCTCCCATTTCCATGGAATTGTAAATGCAGGCAATTGCGAGCATCTCTGTGAACATGTGAAGAGTCTGTGGAGCTTGGTTGCTATTGGCCCATAGCTGCCAGGCTTGGTGATGCCAGAAGGCCGAACGAATCTCCACACAGTTCTCGCTAACAGTCAGGGAGTTCACCCCACTAGCGTCTTTTGAAGTCCGGAGAACATGTCACAACTCAGTATTCAAATTCGATTGGCACAGTCCGTTGAAGCGCTTCAGACCGTGGCACTGCATTTGGCACTTCATTTTAGGGGACCTTTTAGTCCCTTGAGAACTGTGCAGCTTGTCCTGCAAAACTCTGCCAGGGCAAAGGTGCTGCTGTTTAGTGAAACGAGTCCAGCGGCTGAAGAAAAGCAAGCTCCAGCTCCAACATGCTCAAACTTTTGCGGATTAGACTAAACTTGGATACATCTTATGGTTTCAAGCTGGTCAATCCATTGCCCCGAATCAAAGACTCACTGGCCCATTCACTGGTCAAAGCTACTTAACAACCAGGGGTGGCTTCACGATGTGCCAGCAAGAAGAGATCGGATAGACACATCCGTTGATGGCTTTAAAAACTCTTTGCATATAAACCAACTGGGATGGAATATAGTTGGCAATAGCAAGATATGGTAGGTTCTAACTACTACACTGAGTTAAATTCAGCTTTAGTTGTTGTAGTTGAGTATAGCTGCTTATGGCGGGCTATAGTTTATTCAGTTGCACTTAGTAAAAATTGGTTTAGTGGGTTATGATACTACTTAAGTATAGCAAGCTAAAGTTAATTGTGGTTAGTTGGAGTTGATCAATTGTTGTGAGCTAAAGTTAATTGTAGGAAGTTAAAGTCAGTCAATGAATAGTAAGTTAAAGTTCATCAATCGTTGCTTGCGGTGGTTTCTAGTTGGTTGCTATAGCCAATTGGCAGTGGGTCAAAACCCTTAGTCCCCCTGGTTCCCCCATCATTAACCAGCAAGTTTTCCCTACCATTTTTGGTTAATATCCCCCATTGTTGGTTGGCTAACTGCTTGACCCATAGCCATAGAGTTGGTATATATCCCCTATTATTGTTAGTTATCATCCCCTATTATTAACCATTAACCAGCTATATTTCCCTACTATTATTGGTTGGTTACCTGCCAATTGTTCTAAAGTCAGCACCTTTGCGAACCCCCGACCCGACGAAACCCGCCGCTGCGGGCGCCTCTGAAAGCATGAGCAAAGGTCCTTCCGTGCTGCAACGGTTCACGTGCCGAAGGTTCCTCGCAAGCAGCACCTGGTCGCCACGAATGGCTGGGTGTGGGATAGGATCAGAACGAAATCTATATATATATATATATAACTATATATATATCTATATATATATATCTATATATGTATCTATATATCTATCTATATATCTATCTATATATCTATACAAACTCAGTGCGTATATATCTAGAAATGATACTGTACACGATGTAATGAACTAGTCTCGTATACTGTGTATCGTATTTGGTTGTATAATACTTACATAACCAACATCTGCAGAAAAGATTGATTCCGTGCAAAGTTGAGGTGCTTCCGTGCGTGTTCCCGAAGGAGTGAAGATGAACCAACCACGCTCTCACCGATTTGGATGATTTGAAAACCTTCATTCAGGCACCCCCATCCATTGACCAAGGCTAGCTATCAAGGCTAGCTATCATAGGACACTGCTACCATGCGTGGCACTGCGCTGGGCTCATCTTGGAGCAGCGCTGACTGCATCCGGCGATTGACGGTCAATCATTGACCATGTTTCATCGCCAGTCTAGGCTCAATTTAATCTCTGAAAGCTGTATACTAAACCATATTTTGTCAATTTTCCTCTCCCCTATCGATGTCTTAAAGTAGCCGAGATCCATTTTCCATAGCCATCTGGTGCCGGGTGCCTATTGGATGAAGCGATGACCTCAGCTGATCCCCGACCTCCTCTTCAGCCAGTGGCAGGCTACCGAGGAGAAGCTTCACGCAGATCAACTCGGGCATCTCCCAACAGGGCACCTGGCGATTCCGAGTGAACTCTCTGGGACACCGAGACATGGAGTACATGCATGGAGTAGAAATCTGTATGTGTGTGTGTGTGTGCGTGTGCGCCACGTACCAGTCTATATAGATATATGTGTATGTATATATACGTATGTATATATATATGTAAATACATAAATATATATATATATATATGTATGTAAATAATATATATGTAACATATATATAGTTGTAAAAAATATGTATATATATAGTTGTAAAATATATATAGTTGTATAATATATATACATATATATAGTTGTATAATATATATGTATATATGTATTATATATATATATATGTATATGTAATAAAAAAATATACATAATATTTAAGTATAATGTATAAATATATGTACAATATATATATATATGTAAAAAATGTGTATATATATACATACATATATATATATATACATATGTCGGTGTGTGGAGATATATGGAGTACATCCATCACAAATGATTACAGAATGTTGATCGTATTGTATTCCCCTCCCGTTGACGGTGCGAATCTCCCTTCCCAACTTCCAACACTGCTTAATGGTGTTAACCCGTATGACAAAATACAAGCCAACCAACGAACCAACTATCTGTTAATACATTTGGAAAAATGAAAAATGTTTGAAACCACCCAGCTTTCCAAACTTGTTGGCGGTTATAAACAATATCAGCCAAACCACCAACTAGGTAACACTATAAGTCTATAAGCCACCCATCTGCTTTCGGTGACAAACTCTCCAGAGACTCTGAGTGCATCCATCAGGTGATCGCTTCATCCGCCTCCTCCGGTGGTGTCTTGACATCTCCCAGTGCACCCAGAGCGCTGTTCGCACCTCATGTGGCATCCAACGGCATCACCAACGATGGTGGGTCAATGCGTCAATGGATCACTCAAATGGTGGCTTCTCAAAATAGGAGTACCCCTAAAGCATCCTTTTTTGATCATTTATAGTTCATTTTTGGGATACCCCCATCTTTAGAAACAGCGAAAAAGTTTGGCAAGCATATTGCAAGAGGGAGTCATGGGAGACCCACAAGTTGTGGCCAGGTCATAGAAGCATCTCAGTTGATGGGTGAACATTAGAGTAACATCCTCTATCACTATCGATCAAAGCTACCGAACAGGTTCGTCCGTCAGAGTAGTGGCCAACAAAGCACCAAATCATTTCCGGGGGCTTAGATCTTCTTGGCAAAAACGGCTACGGGCACCATAATCACCATATGTGATTATTTTAACAGGCATTCATGGCCGTTCTCCGACATGCTTGCTCAAAAGGAGTCAAAAGGTGCTCCCAAGGTTGAATCCAACAACCTGCAAACCAAGTAGTGTTTGCTGCTCATAGCTCTCATGTTTGCTGCTCATAGGTTTCATGAGCAACGTAAGAATCAACAGCAAAGGTGATCACTGCTGCTCTACTGAGTTTGGCTCTGCTCAGAAGTACCAGCATCGCGGAATCGGATTCACCTGTCAGCACTTGCGCACTTGCTCTCCAAATGGATTCAATAGTTTTCATACAATGGTTGTATAGTGCAATTCTAATAATGTTTCGATTGGTTCTAATGATTAAAACAACTAAACGTCAACAATGTCCAATAACGGTTGATATGCTTACTTGTAACGGTGAACAATGGTTCATTGCTAATGTTGCCTAAGCGGGTTCTCAAGTTCTCCGATCATCTTCCACGTTTGGAAGTTGTGAAAGACATGGACTAACCCGGAGATGGACAAGCTACAGCCGACTCTGGCACAAACCAATGGGTCTTAGCAAAACAGCGAAGTCGGCTTAGTTCAAATCGCAACATCTTCAGTTGCCAAAGGCCTGAGCCACTTGATTTTGAATGACGGAAGGTCATTAAATATTGATCAGCCTGAGAAATATGATCATCACACGTCACACATCCAGAATCATGCAAATGTGGCACACTCTTAAATGCCAAAGTCAAGGGGATCCACACCTCAATATGGGCGTGGGGTTGTAGCCGATGGGTAAGCAGTACTTACATTTGTCGATATGACAAATCAACAGGGCTTGAACGGTCTGGAATGAGCTTTAACATGCTTTAACGGTCTGGAATGCAACCACTCTTCTCCAGCCCCTTCCAACACTTCCAAATGTGTCCGTCCAAAGGTGTCCTTCCAACATCCCACTTCCAAAGTTGAAAGGGGAAGGTTCTCCGTGGGTCAAAACCCTGTACCCCTGGTTCCCCTATCATGTACCAGGCTGTTTCCCTATTTCTGTTAGTTACTATCCCCCATGGTTGGTTGGCTAACTGCTTGACCCATAGCCATAGAGTTGGTATATATCCCCTATAATTGTTAGTTATCATCCCCTATGATTAACCATTAACCATGTCCCTCCATGTCCCTCCCAACATCCTTCCGCTTTCACCGCGGACCTGCTGCTTTTGCAAAGGAAGGGAAGAAGCCGGGACACTCCATCCGCTCGCCTGGCGTTCCCACCGACGTATGGGAACCTAGGGACAGCTCGCTGTGTTCCCGTTGATGCCGATTACCAGGAAGATCCAGGAAGTACATCATGAACATGTTGTGCTCACATTATTGACATTCATTGCTCAAAAAAGCTTCGTATGGACAAATGACAACCCCTGGTCAGAGTTTCAGCCACAACTTGATCCACTGAAGAGTGCCACTGTGAGGGAATAAGTTTCAGGTCAGTCCATGTTGAGATGTTCGCCCACCCAATCATAGTGCTTGGCTGTGGCTGTGACCCATACTCAATTGACCTATATACAAGAGATCTTTGAGAATGCTTTCCTCATGTGCTTGCATATGTTTGAATGCATACGTAACGGGTTTAAGCGTCTGCTTGGTTGCATGGATTTTGAATCATCCCTCACAAAGGCTTTCGGCAAAGTGCTCGATGAAGTGGTTGTTTCCTAGATAAAATCGCAGCATCAATTGGTTGTTTCCAACTTACGTTTCTGGTAAAGACTTGGGAATCAAGAACGTCTCATGTTCAGAATATATATATATATACATACAAATCGATCGGGTGCTTAAATTGACATATTCCATTCACAATGGGTGCTCAATGCAGGCTCTAGTAACTGCAAATAAAATACTTACCGCACAGTTTGGACAGTTGCATAAATTCGACGATTCGCGGTGGTTACCCTCCTCCCAGAAAACCAACCTGGACGAAGACATTTTGAGCTTTGTTCCAATGAATTTCACCATTGACCATCATTTCCTGACGCGTTGGTTTGCATCAGCAACATGTCCAGGCTTCTTATGGAAATTCCCAGCAAATGCCAGCAAAATCTCATGGATGTCTGCGAAAATTCCCATGGAGCTTCCCAGCATTGCCATCGGGAACTTTCGCAGCGGAGAGGTGGTGGCCTTCTGCGGACGAATCCATCTCGAAGTCTTCGTTCTGCACCTGCCGTGGTTGGAAAGCATCCAAGGGACTCGGACCCATGGGACCCCTACGTGAATGATATGCCAATGTCTGTCTTACAGGTGATTTATCTATGGAATAGTTGTGATAGATTTAATGATATATATATATATATTATCTTAATACATTGTTGCGTAGTTACATATCATCCATAGATTTGTATCATATCTCTCTGTTCAAACTCTCTAACTTGACAAAGTGATATAACCTGTTGCAAGCCTCAACGAGAGGTGCTTTAGGGCTCGCTAATTCGGGAAGCATCCATACATCTAGGCTTTGGGACTGTCAAGACATGGTCGCTACCCCCAACGTTGTTGCTTCCTTATATGACATAAAGACTTTGAGGTGGTTGGGGGGGTACTGTTTCGTGTGGCCGCAAAGTATGATCTGCCAATGAAATCGCAGGTCCCTAACTGGGCGCAGCAAATCACAACTCAATGCATCGGAGTCATAGCACGAAGTCTGGGCAAAAACAGGAAACGATGGGTTGGTAAACGGGCCATAGCAGCCAAAGAGGAACCAGGATTTGCAATGTATCTGTCTGCATATTTCGCAGTTGTTTGACCATGTTGATTAATCATTCTTTCCTTATGTGGCAGGTTCATAATGCACCTCTTGTCGCCTTTTTCATAACATCAATAGTGGAACTCTGACATTTTTCTGGCTCAGTTGTTAACTTCTCAATTGCATTCATTTGACTGTTTCCAGCAAAGGCCATACCCCTGAATAAGGAAATTTCCATATCCTGGCATACCGCATGCCGTATGCATACCCATAACATCAGCATACCTCATGTTCTTTTCGAAGAATCCACCACAACTGGAGACGTTCGAACAAAAAGACAAGATACGTTTCGACACTGTGGTCATCTGCTCAGGTTTTTTGGAAATCCACAGTATCTTAAGATAAACAAAAATCAATCCAGGGTCCGGTATGCCAAGGTTAAACCACCTGTGCAATGGGTCAGGCTTCACCAAAAGAAACAGTGATCAGGGCGTATGCATTCCCTCCGTACTAAAGAAGCCAGAAGAACACATGTCCGCAACTACAATGGCCTTTGGATTCTCAATATAGCCGCTATTGCACTTACACTAAAGTAGATAGTGGATGCTGATTCGGAGTTCTCCGTAAAAAAATAGTGCTTCTCCACGCCTATGTAAATGCATGGGTCGCGGTACGAGTTTTCCCAGGTTGGTGGCTTGAAAATACCGCCCACCCCCAGGAAACATCTTCGAGCAATGGATTCCGGCCTCAGGTTCACCTGGGCGAGACCATGAAGGCGTCCGGGTGAAAGAAATTTGTTGAGTTTATAAAATCTTAAGCTCAAGCTACTAGTAATTGCTTGGGAAACACCAATGAGTTGGTTGGGTGAAGTTGTAGCTTTTACAACGAGATGTGTGCAAAACTAGCTGGTTGTCATGATGGGCAAATATACGTTTAAAAAAAAAAAACATTAAAAACACAGAAAGATCGGCCACATTCGGCCAAAAATGGGCATACGAGTATTAGCACGAACTTGCTCACACATACATCAACTTGGATTGGCGTCCGGTTTCGCATCCCCGTCTGCTTCCCGCGGTTGCAGAGCCTTACATGTGGATGCGCGTGCTACTGGTACCCAGTACTGGTAGCAAGTATTCATAATGCAGGACAAAAGGTATGCGAGAAAATGTGAAAGTGTGTGGCGAACACATATATGACTTCAACAATTCAATTGACATCAGCTTAGCTACAGAGTTCTTTGAGTGAAACGGGTAAACAAAGGGTATATCAATTGACAAGAGCAGGTAGATGTAAAAAGAAACGCCATTCAATCGACTCAGTAGCAACATGAACTTTGTGATTCGGATTCATGCCTGGATTGCTGGATTGAGATTGATAGGGCCACATAAAGCGTCATTTTCTAAGCTGCAAACCTGTTGCATCAGGCTTTGCATCTGCAGCAACATCAGTGGCAGAGCCTCAAGTTCAAAACCACCAAGCACATATCAAAAACACGATAAATCATACTGATTCAAAATAATTCACAACAAGTCACAGCCATTTGTATGAGAAACACCACCACTGGAAGAAATGGTCATGAATGTATGGATACAAAACTCAAGTTCAGCATCTTGCTCATGGGGAAATTGGGATGAACATTCAGTATTGTCAATACCAAAAACGCCAAAACTCTCCGCATCTGCTTTTCGAGAAAACTCATCACGTGTTCTTAAACTTGGGCATCAACATGTTCAGACCAAGTTGTCTAATGCTGAGTTGATCAGCACCGCGCATTGTCACATACTGTCACCTTTTGCAGGCCTTACACCAAGGAACAGACTTGCTCCCACATGCTGAGACTCCGGCTTGCATCCGGTTTCGCTTCACCACTTGATTCTGCAGTTGCAGAACCTTACATGTGGAACGCGTGCTACTGGTACCCAGTACCAGTCGCAAACATTCACAACGACTTCAACGATTCAATTGACATCAATTGACAAGACCAAGTAGAAAGATCTAGGAAGAAACACCATTCAAATCCATTCAACCTTTCAGTCTTGCAACATCAACTTTCTGATTTGGATTCACAGCTTGATTGCTGGATTGAGATTGATAGGGCCACATAAAGCCTCGCTTTCTAAGGTGCAAACCTGTTGCATCAGGCTTTGCATCTGCGGCAACATCAGTGGCAGAGCCTCAAATTCAAAACCACCAAGCGCATATGAGCACGTCAAAAACACGATAAATCGTACTGATTCAATATAATTCATAACAAGTCACAGCCATTTGTATGAGAGGCACCACCACTGGAAGAAGTCATGAATGTATGGATACAAAACTCAAGTTCAGCGTCTTGCTCATCGGGAAATTGGGATGAATATTCAGTATCGTCATTGCCAGAATTGGAAGGAGACAATGCTTGACATGACAGATTGCCATGATCGTGAAGAATATCCCCATCTGCTTTTTGCATCTTTTTGGATGTTTGGAAACCCACAATGTGTTTTTCAAAATTGGACGTCAACATTTTTCAGACCGAGTTTGCTTTTGCTGAGTTGATCAACGCCACGCATTGTTATATACATATTGTCACCTTTCACAGGCCTTACACCAAGGAACAGACTTGCTCCCACATGCTGAGACTCCGGCTTGCATCCGGTTTCGCTTCACCACTTGATTCTGCAGTTGCAGAACCTCACATGTGGAGCGTGTGCTAGTGGTACTCAGTACCAGTCGCAGACATTCACAATGCAGGACAAAAAGCATGCAAGAACATTTGACAGTGTGTGATGAACACAAACGACTTCAACGATTCAATTGACATCAATTGACAAGACCAAGTAGAAAGATCTAGGAAGAAACACCATTCAAATCCATTCAACCTTTCAGTCTTGCAACATCAACTTTCTGATTTGGATTCACAGCTTGATTGCTGGATTGAGATTGATACGGCCACATAAAGCCTCGCTTTCTAAGGTGCAAACCTGTTGCATCAGGCTTCGCATCTGCAGCAACATCAGTGGCAGAGGCTCAAGTTCAAAACCATCAAGCACATATGAGCACATCAAAAAAACAATACATCATACTGATTCAATATAATTCATAACAAATCACAGCCATTTGTATGAGAAGCACCACTACTGGAAGATATGGTCATGAATGCATGGATACAAAACTCAAGTTCAGCATCTTGCTCATCGGGAAATTGGGATGAACATTCAGTATCGTCATTACCAGAATTGGAAGGAGACAATGCTTGACATGACAGATTGCCATGATCGTGAAGAATATCCCCATCTGCTTTTTGGATCTTTTTGGATTTTTGGAAACCCACAATGTGTTTTTCAAAATTGGACGTCAATATGTTTCAGACCGAGTTTGCTTTTGCTGAGTTGATCAGCGCCACGCATTGTTACATATTGTCACCTTTTACAGGCCTTACACACAAGGAACAGACTTGCTCCCACATGCTGAGACTCCGGCTTGCATCCGGTTTCGCTTCACCACTCGATTCTGCAGTTGCAGAACCTCACATGTGGAACGCGTGTGCTAGTGGTACTCAGTACCAGTCGCAGACATTCACAATGCAGGACAAAAAGCATGCAAGAACATTTGACAGTGTGTGATGAACACAAACGACTTCAACGATTCAATTGACATCAATTGACAAGACCAAGTAGAAAGATCTAGGAAGAAACACCATTCAAATCCATTCAACCTTTCAGTCTTGCAACATCAACTTTCTGATTTGGATTCACAGCTTGATTGCTGGATTGAGATTGATAGGGCCACATAAAGCCTCGCTTTCTAAGGTGCAAACCTGTTGCATCAGGCTTCGCATCTGCAGCAACATCAGTGGCAGAGCCTCAAATTCAAAACCACCAAGCGCATATGAGCACATCAAAAAAACGATAAATCATACTGATTCAATATAATTCATAACAAACCACAGCCATTTGCATGAGAAGCACCACCACTGGAAGATATGGTCATGAAGGCATGGATAAAAAACTCAAGTTCAGCATCTTGCTCATGGGGAAATTGGGATAAACATTCAGTATCGTCATTGCCAGAATTGGAAGGAGACAATGCTTGACATGACAGATTGCCATGATCGTGAAGAATATCCCCATCTGCTTTTTGCATCTTTTTGGATTTTTGGAAATCCACAATGTGTTTTTCAAAATTAGACGTCAACATTTTTCAGACCGAGTTTGCTTTTGCTGAGTTGATCAATGCCACGCATTGTTACATATTGTCACCTTTCACAGGCCTTACACACAAGGAACAGACTTGCTCCCACATGCTGAGACTCCGGCTTGTATCCGGTTTCGCTTCACCACTCGATTCTGCAGTTGCAGAACCTCACATGTGGAGCGTGTGCTAGTGGTACTCAGTAACAGTCGCAGACATTCACAACGACTTCAACGATTCAATTGACATCAATTGACAAGACCAAGTAGAAAGATCTAGGAAGAAACACCATTCAAATCCATTCAACCTTTCAGTCTTGCAACATCAACTTTCTGATTTGGATTCACAGCTTGATTGCTGGATTGAGCTGATACGGCCACATAAAGCCTCGCTTTCTAAGGTGCAAACCTGTTGCATCAGGCTTCGCATCTGCAGCAACATCAGTGGCAGAGGCTCAAGTTCAAAACCATCAAGCACATATGCGCACATCAAAAAAACAATACATCATACTGATTCAATATAATTCATAACAAGTCACAGCCATTTGTATGAGAAGCACCACCACTGGAAGATATGGTCATGAAGGCATGGATACAAAACTCAAGTTCAGCATCTTGCTCGTCATCGGGAAATTGGGATGAACATTCAGTATCGTCATTGCCAGAATTGGAAGGAGACAATGCTTGACATGACAGATTGCCATGATCGTGAAGAATATCCCCATCTGCTTTTTGGATCTTTTTGGATTTTTGGAAACCCACAATGTGTTTTTCAAAATTGGACGTCAATATTTTTCAGACCGAGTTTGCTTTTGCTGAGTTGATCAATGCCACGCATTGTCACATATTGTCACCTTTCACAGGCCTTACACCAAGGAACAGACTTGCTCCCACATGCTGAGACTCCGGCTTGCATCCGGTTTCGCTTCACCACTCGATTCTGCAGTTGCAGAACCTCACATGTGGAACGCGTGTGCTAGTGGTACTCAGTACCAGTCGCAGACATTCACAATGCAGGACAAAAAGCATGCAAGAACATTTGACAGTGTGTGATGAACACAAACGACTTCAACGATTCAATTGACATCAATTGACAAGACCAAGTAGAAAGATCTAGGAAGAAACACCATTCAAATCCATTCAACCTTTCAGTCTTGCAACATCAACTTTCTGATTTGGATTCACAGCTTGATTGCTGGATTGAGATTGATAGGGCCACATAAAGCCTCGCTTTCTAAGGTGCAAACCTGTTGCATCAGGCTTCGCATCTGCAGCAACATCAGTGGCAGAGCCTCAAGTTCAAAAAACCATCAAGCACATATGCGCACATCAAAAAAACAATACATCATACTGAGTCAATATAAATCATAACAAATCACAGCCATTTGTATGAGAAGCACCACCACTGGAAGATACGGTCATGAAGGCATGGATAAAAAACTCAAGTTCAGCATCTTGCTCATCGGGAAATTGGGATGAATATTCAGTATTGTCATTGCCAGAATTGGAAGGAGACAACGCTTGACATGACAGATTGCCATGATCCTGAAAAATATCCCCATCTACTTTTCGGAAACTCTCTCTACTGGACATCAACATTTCTCAGACAGAGTTTGCTTTTGCTGAGTTGATCAATGCCACGCATTGTCACATATTGTCACCTTTCACAGGCCTTACACCAAGGAACAGACTTGCTCCCACATGCTGAGACTCCGGCTTGCATCCGGTTTCGCTTCACCACTTGATTCTGCAGTTGCAGAACCTCACATGTGGAACGCGTGTGCTAGTGGTACTCAGTACCAGTCGCAGACATTCATAATGCAGGACAAAAAGCATGCAAGAACACTTGACAGTGTGTGATGAACACAAACGACTTCAACGATTCAATTGACATCAATTGACAAGACCAAGTAGAAAGATCTAGGAAGAAACACCATTCAAATCCATTCAACCTTTCAGTCTTGCAACATCAACTTTCTGATTTGGATTCACAGCTTGATTGCTGGATTGAGATTGATACGGCCACATAAAGCCTCGCTTTCTAAGGTGCAAACCTGTTGCATCAGGCTTCGCATCTGCAGAAACATCAGTGGCAGAGCCTCAAGTTCAAAACCACCAAGCACATATGCGCACATCAAAAAACAATACATCATATTGATTCAATATAATTCATAACAAATCACCGCCATTTGTATGAGAAGCACCACCACTGGAAGATATGGTCATGAAGGCATGGATACAAAACTCAAGTTCAGCATCTTGCTCGTCGGGAAATTGGGATGAACATTCAGAATCGCCATTGCCAGAATTGGAAGGAGACAATGCTTGCCTTGACTGATAACCAAACTCGGAAAATATCCTCATCTGCTTTTTGGATGCTTTGGAAACCCACCATGTGTTTTTCAAAAGTGAGCATCAATATTTTTCAGACCGAGTTGTCTAATGCTGAGTTGATCAACGCCACGCATTGTCACATATGGTCACCTTCCACAGACCCCACTCCAAGGAACAAACTTGCTCCCACATTGAGACTCCGGCTTGCATCCGGTTTCGCTTCTTCTTTTTTTTCTGCAAAGTCAGATTCAAGGCTCAAGACATCACCAAAGCTGCACACTTTACATCGAGCCGTTCCAACATCTGAAGCTTTGGCGGCTCGTTTAAGCCTATCTAAAAACATGACTCGGGGTCGCAGCCTCAAGATCAAAGCACATGCGCACCAGTGCCAAAAATCCAATGTTGCGGCTTTCTGCACACCAACCACAGCCACAAGCACCACAAGCAAATGTGGAATGGGTTACGGTACATGATGAGTCACAGAGTCACTCATGCCAAGCCAGCATTGACAGATCACATCTGCCGTGAACATATCGCGCATTAGCCACCAACAATCTTGCCTATTGAGCATTGGATATTGATCGGCAGCAGTGCGGCAGCAGCTGATGCTTTTTAACAAAACCGAAACCTTTAAAGTTGCTTGATTATATCATATTGCTGAACCACCGTCGGTTTAAAACCATCTAAGGTTGTGGAAATCATCAACAGTTCTCAAGCGTCATCAACCATTGATCCAATCATCCTGGAGTAGAATATCAAACTGGACAATCCCCAATCGCTGAATGCTTTAGATATATCGTCACCCTTTCAAACATCCAAACGACCACTAGTCTAACTTAATGTTGGTTTCTGATTAGTGTAACCCTTCCTACAGTAAGGAAAATAGGCACGAAACCAACAGGTAGATACGATCATCAGAAACCAACATTAATCATTCTTAACAACTATGAACCATCATGAACCAACATTAGTCTAGTTGTGATCCATAGCAACGGTGAGCTCCGCTTAGCTCCACATCTCCCAGTCCTGGAGCTTCACCGCCCCCAGGCGCCTGGCACCACGGGCTCTGGCAGCCACCCTTTCACCGCGCTGCCCGCGCTTCCCAGCGCCGCGCGGCGGAAGTGCAAGGTGCGGCCCACGGATTCGGAGGCCTTGTCCGTAGCGAGATCCGGGTGCCGAGTTGGATCCGCAGTGAAGCAGCGATGGTGGATGGCCTATGGGACGATGGGAAAATCATGGTTTACTATGGGAGCTATATGGGAGAATCATGGTTTACAATGGTGAATTAATCATGATTTACTGTGGTGAATCACTGGTGAATGACTGAAGCATGACTGGTGAATGACTGGTGAATCATGGTTTACTATGGTGAATTGCCTTTGAATGACTGGTGAATAACCATATGGTTATAGCACATGAATTGCTGGTGAATAACTGGTTGTAGCTAGATCACTTTGGGTCAACAATGGTTAATTGTTGATATCAAAACAATAATGGTTTGCAATCGTTAAGTACGTGGGATAACCAACAAATTAGTTGGAATACAATGGTTCATGAATGGTTGATACAAGGACGGTGATCCCTGGTAGATCATGGTTGATAAGTTATACCGCGGTTGAGAAGACTGTTGCGGTTTGTATATCTGAGAACCAAGCTCTGGCGCAAGACTTTTTCCAAAAATAAAACTTCCAAAGCTATCAAAACGAAGCTCTCGAGCTCAAAAATGACATGTTGACAACTCATTTGCTGGGTCCGTTCTACTATGTTTGAGTGATTTTGAAGCTCAAGCGTGTGGAATTCTGTACATCCACCAATGTTGTCACAGGTGATCATTGTGGCTTTTGCGAAAGCATGACTCGGAAATCCTAGCATTTGCTTAGAACATGTCAGAGCCCTCTGGGAAGCTCCTTAGCTCTCCCTTCAAAGGCTGTTTAGAGGGCTATATGGGTGTTTCTCAAAATAGGGTACCCCCAAATCATCCACTAGTAGTCATTTATAGTAATAAACCAACCATTTTTGGGGGTTCCCTATTTTGAGAAACCACCATATGGATACCAACAGCCAGAATCAAAAACCTCTCGCCAGCGGCCAGCGAATCATTTCCAATTATCACTGGGAGATCTGGGGGGCCTGCCGATGATGAGCATCCGATTACTGGGAACATGGATGGAGAACATGGATCATCCGACTGCTGATCAATCATTGCTAGGACTAGGCGCTTCAACAGTACTGCGACCTGTTTTGGACCTGAATTGATCCTGGGTTTAAACACAGCCATCTGACCTCGAACAAATCTAGACGTCTATGTGCTTCTTGCATCATCAATGCTTTGAAAAGTGCTTATGTGCCATTGTATGGTGCCATTCTCTGCCGATAGAAAGCTCTTGCTGTATCTAGCCTTGTGCATTTTTGTGGAACCGCGCCTCGCTAAAGTGAAAGAAGGTCAGGAGACACAGGATTTTTTGCGGTGCGGCCTGCGTGCCCAAAAGATTCGACCCGTCGACAACGACTGGTTGCTGCTTGGTGAGTCATCGAATTCAATCATTTGAAATCACAAATTAAAGATGACCTTAGAAGATTGGGTCTGAATTAAATGCTTGGATGTTTAGAATGCCAGCTGGACGGATCGAACATTTGATATCACGAAGCAGTTTTGCTACGGGTCAAGTTCATCACAAGATATCAAAGTCACAAAATGCCTAAAAATAATCATCATATACATTTCAGCTTTGCTTGGCTTTCCACTGTGAACCCAGTCTGAACGAGCCAATGACCCTCGATTTGCCAGGGAAAGCAACACTTTCGCGGTATCCAAGTCAAGCTCAAAAGATGATTGTGCTGTATAACTTTGATATTAGTGAACATATGCGAACTATCTAAATATGTGCCAAAACGTGCGGGGCTGAACATATCCGATCCATCGATAGCCAACCTATCTACAGCAGCTGTTCAACTCTACGGATGAAGAAGCGGCCAATGTCAGGCCTTGGCCGAGGACAAGTAGAGCTTTTGAAGGTCCACAAAGTCCTTGACATTCAACCTCCGCTGGGAGCCAACTACATGGCGAGTTGGGTCAAGCAGTTCACCAACCAATTTCATGGTGGTTGATCACCAACAAAAATAGGGAAAACAATGGTTAGTGATGGGGGAACCAGGGGTACAGGGTTTTGACTCACAGCCACATCCTGATCAATGGCAGATCAAGCCTTGTGAAGCCCCTCATGTGAATGAGATTTGATGGCAAATCACCAACTGTTCATGGTAGAGCTGGCCCTTGTTGTTTGCCCTTGTCGTTTAACATTGACCTCCCATTAAAACAAAAACAACTACGAAGCTATACACCTTACTGGCCCCATAGCCACAGTACTTTGATTCTTTCAAGGACATCCATCTCTCCAGGATCCCGCACAAGAACATGTTGGCCAACAGAGAGTAGGCCGCGGTCGCTGACAACGACACGTCTTTGTCCGACTGGGTCAAGGTCCGAAGTGAACCGCCGGCCCCAAGCATGGAGGGTATGGTGCAATGAACTCAAACTACGAAGTGTAAGACATGTATCACGTGTAGCTATATCATTTTAGATTCTTTAAGATATCATACAACATGTACATCAATGAGATAATATGGATGCATATGGTACATGTGAGATATGATATGCACAGTAAATGCATATCCTGTAATACTACGTATCATTGTATCATCATTTCCACATACAAATTAATGAAATAGCTACAAGTATCTCACATGTGGGTGAATATCGCAGCAAAGGCTTCTCTGTTCATCCATTGGATTGCATCAGGGAGACCATCTTTAATCAGCAGGACAACGACATTGCGTGTTCCAGCGTATGTCATCGTCATGTCGCGTGCGCATTACCGTTGACCAATATGCTATGCAAGGTTGATCATTACTCAGCGGATCTCTTCAAGCTGACTTGAAGCTACCGAGATCATGAAATTGGGAACTCTCAGCACGCTGACCTTTGCATCGTCCGCTGCTTCACCAAGCGACCCCGACCGAGCCGACCCCAGCGACCACCGATGTAGCAGCTGGGACCCTTCACCTTGCCTTCTGCATGTCATCGCCAACTGACAGGGAGCAATGTGAATGGGAAAATCATTGAGTAGCATAACATCAGTAGAACTAGCAGAATCAAGAACTATGTACTATGGGACTCACCAATTAATACAAACGTGACTGTATACTGACCAACGATGGTACTGCTATGAGGATATTGGCCTACCGATCATATGGGTAGGTGTGAAATTACATGAAGTTACCAATCCGCCCAAAGAATTGAGTGATTGTGAGCGTACCAACCGCATGGTACCTTTTCTGTGATCATTTTGTGCATCAGCAGAACAAAAGACATGGATAACAACTCCGGTTTTCTTATGGTCAAAAAGAATGAAAGAAATTAGCAATTTTACTGATTTAAAATAAGCCCCGTTGTGGGAATAAAATATTGATTCAGAATAAGATATCCTCATAGGCTTGTCATTCACATATTCTCAGCGATATCCTCAGGATGTTTCATAGTATCCTTTGAGGATGTTCTTCGTAGGTACATCACGTTGCCGGTCGCACAGTTGCCAGAGTAAATCCGCCAACGTTTGGCTGTTGGTGACTTCACATGATTGGGTTGCCAGCCACAGTATCATGGGATCGGGCGAAGGGTACAATGTTTCTAAGCAAACAAACGCGGTGCTTCTTTTCTAGGGGAAGCCCAGAAATCACTGCAATGTTCCTGTTCAATGTCGTCTTTGGATACACCAAATTGCCCCCACACGTCAAAGCAATATGGAGTATCACAATTTCCATCTAAGGATCTTTGTGGGTTGTGATTATTTAGATTCCCAGTTCATGAATTGAGGACAAACGCTGAACACCACATTGCATCCATCAAGATCGTTAGATTCCATTGTATTGCAACCCTAGTACGCTTTTCCCTGTCTTGAGTCAGTCAAATGATTTGATATTGGTCTTTGTAGTATAGTTTGTCTGACTGTTGCTCCTATCTTTGTGATTGTTGGCCAAGCACACCCTGCGGCATGCACCAATATTCATTTCAACCCTTGCATTTGCGATGATCATACTGCTTGCTTAATACTGGTTTACAGGTCGGTCACGACTGGTTGGTCAGATTTGGTCAGTATTGTGTTCCCAGATTCGTTACACATGATCATCTGCTTTACACCACACAAGCTAAAGAATCATCAACCAACATGGGCCAGAGGCCCTGCTTCAAAGGCTGTGGATGGGGCCCTGCTTCGAAGCTGCGCTAACAATTATATCAATGATCTTCTTGGCACAAAAAGACGTCAGCACATGTCTAGAAATTGCTAAACTTAGTGGCTCAAATCCGAAGACCTATTCCTATTCGTAAGTTGGCACTGAGCCAGGTTGCCTTGCCAAACAAAAGAACAATTGATAATTAGTGGATGTGCATCTCGAACGAAACAAAAATATCAAAACACAGATGGCCGTCTCCATATACAGATTCATTTCTGCTGGATTTTAGATGCAAGTTGCGGATTCTGGATGTTACGAATCACCTCACTAACACTTGCTCTATTGCCAGGTGTCATCACCATCAATTCAACGCGAACAGGTTAGCATGCTAACAGTTGAATTCATGCTAATGGTAACCCAGGATTAATAAACCCCTGGTTTATTAATAGGGGGGTCTCCCCCAAAAGCCTTGGTTTCCCATTAAAATGACAACCCCCCCAATTAATCAACCAGGGGTTTATTAATCCTGGGTAGACATTAGCATCCATTTTAGCATGGGGATGTGCCAAGCCATGACGGGTCACCAATGGGTCCCACCGAAGAATGATGTCATTTTTGTACCATTTGGCGAGCTGGGTCAATATTAACCAACCAATAATGGGGGATGATAACCAACAATAATAAGGAAAACAAAGGTTAATGATAGGGGAACCAGGGGTACGGGGTTTTGACCCACAGCCATTTTACGGATGGAAACCGTTGGTTGACTGGGGGGGGACAGCATTTGGGCGGCGCCTTGATCGCCTTGCGTCTTTTCGACATCCTGGGGGCAGTGGGAGCGATCCCTGGTGGTTCTGGACCGCTGACATGCGCAACGAAACATGGCAGGACTCAATTGCTTCAAGCTTAGGGGAATCCATGGATTCACCTGGTTGCCATGTCAATCGCCTCGCTAAGCGAATGCTTGGGGGGAATCCAAGTGAACCGCCATTAAGCACTAGTCACCATCGTGGACCATGGATTCACAACTATCAGAGCTACTTGTTTGCCATCGCAAAGCATCATTTAAGCGGCTCATATTAATCATATAATATGTTCTCAGCACTCTCCACCCAATCGAGTAATGTTTGAGAGTAGTTGGAATCAAATTTAAGGGCATTCTTCATCCTCAGCAGCATAATCCCAACTACCATCAACATCATCAATGTGACTTGTCATCGTCATCATCAATGTGACTTGTCATCCGCGTCATCATCATCATCATCATCATCAACCCACTTTGAATCATGTGATTTTTTTCACAACCTCTTTCTCTATGGAATAACTTTTGGCACCTGACCCCAGCCACAACAGCCAGGGCACGTTGTGAGGCTGCGCTGTTGTAACCGTTCGGAGCTTTGCAAAGCTCGTTACCTGCAACGCTTTCAATGTGAATGCTGAATATGCTGGTTGGCGTACTGATTAATGCAGTTTCTGGTTGCCTTCGAAATGATAGTTGCTGCGGGAGTTGCAAGGTATTCAATCCGCATGCAACAACTCCATATTCAAAGAAAATGATTAAAGAAAATGATGTGTGTGCGTGTGTCACTAAAGTTTTTTGCAATGGCCACTGGTTGCGTACAATCGGGGTCCATGCGCTTGACTATGAAAATTAATCATAATTGAAACAAATGGATTCATCCTCTAGAAATCTCTATAACATCCATTCAAACAAGTACGACATGCTCCCCCACGACAACCAATAGTTCAACTCGGGGATTTTGGTGTTTTTATTGAAAGTAGCCCCCGTCTACGCATCAAGTTGGTTCAACCCCCGAAAAGGAACGAATAGTTTCATTGAATAATTTTCTAAAGTCTTCTCAGTACACAAAAGAATAAATAGTATACACAATGTACACATGTCAATGCATACAAACATTTACACACTTGTACATACGTAAATCATGAACTCCTTTTGCAAGCGCATCTGTATCTTACGCGCTGCTATCACACACAAATGTCAAAGCTACAATGCCAGAATGATTGTACGTTTGAGAAGGCTGGAATATATGGGCGGTTCTCAAAATAGGGCAGTCCCCAAATCATCCACATCATTGAACATCTTAGTAATCAACCAACCATTTTATCATCCAACCTTCACATTAGTGCTAAACCATCCATTTTTGGCGCCCCCAAGTCCTAGCTACGTCAAAACGCCCATATCCCTAGAAACAACCAACCACCCGCCCGTGCCAAACGAGCCGTGCGCACCTTGGCTTTTGGAGGCGATGGCAGCTCTTGAACCGAAGGTTCCTGTGAGGCCAGGATCCGATACCAACCAACTGTCGTGGTTTGCTAAGGCCTTTTGAACACGAATGATGGTTGCTTTTAGAACAGATGATGATCAACAACCAAAGGGTTCTCCAAAAAATGGAACCCCAAACATTGGCTGCTTGATTACGAATACTGCTGAAAATTGGAGGGTTTGTGGGCACTCTTGCTTCTTTATTGCAACCCCAGACGAGCCCACGGTGGGCTCGTCCGCTTGAAACAACAGTTGAAAAACAGTCAGAACATAGACCCATTTCCCATGTTTGAGAAAATGCATGGAATATCTTGAAGGACACTCAAATCCCAGTCAATGCAAATGGGGCCGCCCAGACATGGAGGTTCGCCAAATTTGATGTTGTCAGGTGGCTTGGAACTCCCACCATCTTCGGCTGCCAATGACTCTTCTTCCATCAGCAGCTGAGTGTACAAAGAGTCCACCACAACAGGTTTACTGGCAGGTTGGGAGCTATGGAGCCGTGGGCATCATCCCTTTGAAAGGGAAGCTAAGGAGGCACCAGAGTGTGAATCAATTTTTCGAGAGCACCCGTACGATCAACAAGTCCCTAAGGCTAAGCCAAGGCTTCTAAGGTGGCACAATGGTGTAAAAGGATCACTAAACATGTTTTTTGTTTCATATGAAATGCACATGGCTGACAATTCCGTCCAGCTTGCCGAATTTTCTAAATTAACTAACTACATCCAATGGAAAACAAAATGTCTCCTTCGTGGTAAATTAGTCGGTGAAAAAATATATTATAAAATTATCTTTGGAACATTCACCAGCCCTGGGTAGGTCACCGAGCGGAGAGAACTCAGCGGTTTGCCGCCAGAGAGCCTTTCAGATGTCCTGCAGACAAGTTCGGGAACCAAGCGAGTGTTCAATCACCGGCTAAGAAGCTGGCTGACACATGCATCCAGACCAAAAGAAGCATGGCGTCTGACGAGCTACACCTGTTCTCAAACATACTGGCTTATGGTGACTTACTATTTGGCTCACTACCAATTTCCAGGTGGGCAATCCAAGAAATAACAGTGGCACTACTACCTTCCTTATTAAGCTGAAGTTTGCTCTGCTTTTCCACTAATTGAAGCACTCTCCATTCCAAGCAAAAACTGACGCTATCGGCTTAAACAACCAGAATTTAAAACCGTGTCATTCTCAGGATCCTGCATTGGTTGGCCTGTGGGAAATAGGCCAAGAATGCCAGCACTAATTCTGATCTGAGGTTGGTCTTCACAGCTCGAATGGCGGAAGATTGAGAACAAATGTATGGTTGTGAACATTAATGATTGCTTCCATGAAAGTCGAATCTCGAAAAACGTCAGCTGAACCATGGGAAATCCAGCGCTAGATACCCAATGACTTGTTACTTGCGCCGTATAGCATTAGGTTCACAAGTTACAAGCTGATACCAACAAGCACTGCCTCGCTCTGGTCCATCGACCTTGCGGGTGGAAACTAGACGACGGTTGGCCCGAGAGCGAAAAAAGCGATGTTATAGCAGCCTCAAGTATACGAAGCAAAAATAATAACGGATCGATTTACAGATGCAGCGAAAATGATGGTGAAGATGATGGTGATGATAATGAAGTAGAAAAAAATGATGGGAAGGTTGCGATGATGAAGCGTACTGGCGCAAAACGCACCACGACTTAACGTACCAGCGCAAAAACTACCAGAGCAAAACCTACCAAGACAAAACGTACCAAGACCAAACGTACCACAGCAAAACGTACCAAGTCAAAACGTACCAGACAGCAAAACGTACCAGAGCAAAACGCACCACAACCTAAAGACCAAGACAAAGCGCGCCACATCAAAACGTACCAGCACAAAACGTACCAGAGCAAAACGTACCACAGCAAAACGCACCAGACAGCAAAACGTACCACAGCAAAACGTACCAAGTCAAAACGTACCAGACAGCAAAACGTACCAGAGCAAAACGCACCACAACCTAAGGTCCAAGACAAAGCGCGCCACATCAAAACGTACCAGCA
>VSDK01005948.1:177720-214239 GCA_009767595.1 Symbiodinium kawagutii
CATTCCTGCCCTTTGCAGGCCCTTCTTGATGAGACTGTGAAGCCCCTCTGTGGACCGCTCCACCACTTTTACCTAAGTTTCAACAATGCTGTGACGCATAGACCACCATACTGATTGACTGATTGTGCATTTTTCCAAATGAAAAGCGCCCAAGACTGATCAAGCTAGGTGCATGGCGAAAGCGACAGAGCCAGTAGCCTAGCTGCCGCTCGTCCTCAGGACATACATCCATCGCCTCGCCTGAGCGGAACCTCGTCCCCATCATCTAAGCCAGTCCACTGGCTGTCCGAAGCTTTGCGTCCGTCCAGCAAGGGAAATAATTGCCTGCCACCCAAGGCCCTCCAGTTGCCGTTCTGGCAGTTCTGATTTTGTCCGCCCAAACAAAAAAAAACGATCAATGCTGGTCTGCAATTTCTTGCGGCAGAGTCCTTCGCCGCACAGGTCACTGGGTTGGACATTTGGCTTGACATTCTCGAAAACAAACGGCCGGGATGTTTTGTCAACGGTTGAACAGGATTGCAACAGCAAAAGTAGAAGCTTCAAGCCGTTGCCGTGAAATGTAGACAAAGCGCGCCTATTGCCGGTGCTTCCTTGGACCGTCTTGCTCCCCGCACTTTCGCTGATGCCACCAAAGGAAACAAAGTGGAGGCGTCGATGAAAGCATTATAATTTTTCAACATCGAGGAGCTTGGGGCACAACGCTGTTTTCTTGGTGTCCACTTCTCCAACATTGATCACGTACCTTTCGGCCATCAGCAGGCTGAGGTACACACTGATCGCTCCTCGGACATCAACTTTCCGAACGATCCAATCCAGTTTGGGACTGACACCTCTCCTTGGTTCTTTGTTCTAAGCGACGCCGGATTTTATCAAGCTGATCCCTGTTGAGGATGGTCTGCACCGAGGAGCATCTCAAAGATGCACAATTGAACTTTAATCAGAGTTAGAGTAACTCAGGCACACAAAAGGAAAATCGAATCGAAATACTCGGGCTCTTGCAAAGAAGAAAATTCCAAACTGGATGCCCCAAGTACCGGTGGCCGTGAGCCCATGACAGCATGGTATGGTTCTTCATCTTCCAAGTCACATCAACCACATAAAAATTCAGAAGGAAAAATGCTCGTACCTGCAGGTACAGAAAGAATTGTAGCGATGTAAACTTACAAACTTGAGTGAAACACCTCCTTTGCATCTTTCGACTCCGCTTTCCTACGTTCCTTGTCCCCCACAACCATGTATTTTAACAGTCTCCATCTCCATTGACAAATTCAGAATCCTTCAAAATGATGTATCTAAGCAACACAGAAATATGTAACGGCATGAAGAAAACATTGCAGAGAACTACAATATGAAAGCTTTGACTCAAATTATCTGGCCAATATTAAACACTGTTTGCTATTACTGACCATTCTCAAATGTTAAATGGTTTGCTTCTACCCAAGAACTGTGGTTCATGATTCAAAGTGGTCAATGAATGATATCTACATTGCTTACCAACGGTTGATCCCCCAGACAGCAAATTCTGGGCTTGGCGACGTCACCGGGCGCAATCCTATTAGCGCTGCGCCACGCCTCACCAACCAGGACTGCACAGTTCCAAGCTGCTATCGAGGTGCAATCCTTGACTCTGCGCCTGGGTGACACAGGGGACCCAATTCCAACGCCAGTTTGGTTTGGAATATTTCGAGCACTTTTACTTTTTCAGCCATGAACCATCATTGCATCAGTTACTAAGCGTTGCCAACTGCAGGGCGCTTTCACAATCACACCGGCGGCGTGCCCAGGTGGTAGGCAACACCGTGTCGTCCCAGCGATGATCAATGTGTCCTGCGACGCAGCATCCGACACGCACAAGGTCACTAGCCATCACGGCCATCGCTAGCCATCACTTTAGCCAGTCGGTCCCAGGAGTTCAATTGGCCTGGAAGGAGCCGTCTCGGGTGGAGAGCAACCCCTTGGCCCATTGAGAGTTGTGGACATAACAATCATTGTTTGGCAACTGTTTTCCAAACAATTGCTTGAGTATTCTTAACTGTTTTTAGTATTCGTCTTGTTCATTGAACAGGGGATCATGACCATCGATGACCAATGACACAATGTATGATGTTTGCCCTAAGAATACACCAACGACACAACTGTTTAAATTCAATTGTTTTAACTTTTAACCGTTCATCTTCTTCATTGAGCAGGGAATCATGACCACCGATGAACCAGGGATCCAAAGGATCACCCGAAGGACCATCCAACCACCAGCATTACCTTTAGCGGTGAACCATGTTTGGCCAATATTGACCATCATAATCCACATCAAACATCATTGAGCATCACAATTCATCATGAACTTTACCATCACTACTAGTTCGCCATTCACCAGAATGTACTTGGAGATGTTGCTTGTCAAGTGGAGGGCCTTCGGTTCCACGGACTGATGCACCCTTGTGTGGCCAAAGATAATCAGAATAGTCGATAGAAACATGTAAACAGGGATCAGTTGGTCACCTTGGTCCTTGGGATGGTCCATAAAATCGCCTTGGTCGGTTCCTTAGTCACCGACTTTGTCTGGAATTCCAAGCGCCAAGGACCATCCCATGCTCGTGTTTCAATGAGCCACCCCATGTGTCTTTTCACCACTCCGGTGCCTCCTTAGCTTCCCTTTCAAAGGGATGATACCCACGGCTCCATAGCTCCCAACCGCCAGTCAATCTGTTGTGGTGGACTCTTTGTACATTCAGCTGCTGATGGAAGAAGAGTCATTGAAGATGGTGGGAGTTCCAAGCCACCTGACAACATCAAATTTGGCGAACCTCCATGTCTGGACGGCCCCATTTGCATTGACTGGGATTTTGAGTGTCCTTCAGGATACTCCATGTACTAGTATCTTCTCAAACATGCGAAATTGGTCTATGTTCTGATTGTTTTTCAAATGTTGCTTAAACAGGATGGACCCACCATGGGCTCGTCTGGGGTTGCAATAAAGAAATCCAACCACGTGAATAATTAAGCCAAATGCTCTTACTTGGTGAACCCAATCTTGAGTTTGGAGCCGTACAATACCATCTGTAAATCTGAATCCGGGAAGGTTCCCCTTCAATACGCTCTGTAAAAAGATCGACAGAATGGAGATCGATGCCAAAGTTTCAAAATACCTTCTTGACAAAAACGGACGCACGGAAATAGAAAGAGAAACCCCTGCCACTCCCCATTTTTGAGGAAATCTAAAAATTGTCTAAATCGGCCCCCAAGTCACTGCTGGTTTCCCTACTAAGAACTGGTTGGTGGTTGAACCACCCCTATGAAAACTAATAGTCAATCCATCATTTGCTAATACAGTATTTAAATGTATTTAAACTTTTAGTGAAAATTTTAAGAAATGTTTAAAACCCCAAGCAGATTATTCATAGGGAAACCAACCATAGGGGTGCACCATCGTCCCAGGGCACAAATAGATGGTGCCCGTAGTTTCGACCATGGACTGAACTTGCTGATCCAAGGACGTACCAATGGACGGGAGTTCAAAAAGCTACGGTAGGACCCATGTGTTTTACTGATATAGGTGTTTCTCAAAATAGGGGTACCCTCAAATCATCCCCTATTGATCATTGTTTATTAACAAAGCAACCATTTTTTGGGTCCTCTATTTTGAGAAACCCCATATGTCAATATACATCGATATACGTATTAGATATGTGCTGTAAAAAATAGACATATGATCGCTATATGTATTAGATCTATGATATATGATAATCATGATATATGACATAAAAAAGGAAAATAGATATATGATGTAGGACATATGAGAAATGCATCAACATGAACAATGAGCAACCAATGGTTCAAAAAACTACCCACTTGAAGAGCCTATCTTAGGATTCACTTCCATCTGGGCACCACCAGGCACCTGTTCCAGGTTTTGCCATGTAAAGGTGCCAAATGCTGCACAACATCCATAAGTATGCAACTGAGCTGAGTATTCCTAGTCTATGACTAAAATAGTATGTCTACATGTATGACGTACATGTTCCTTGCGTTTCAATTTCTAAAAATGAACACGTCAGCAATCAAACATACAACAAGGACAATCATCCCGCGGAGCATACCGCTGCGACACGATCTGAGCATTCCGACGGCACTGGCTGCGTGCAAAATCTTTGGCACCTTGGGCAGGCAGCCAAGCTACTTCTGGGCCTAAAAATCATCAACCACTGATATGGGTTTGGGTCAAAATTGTTTACCCCCAATATGGCTATTCATATTATTATAAACCAATGGTTTTGGGGTACCCAATTTTGACCCACAACCATATCCACCAATGAATAAACATACATGTTTTTGTTCACCCCATTTAAGCAAGATGGGCACAACTATGAGTATCTTCATAAACAAACATATTGGCCGTACGGGTATCACCACCGAACAGTACGGGTGCAATGAAGTGACCATACAACTCCAAGCACGAAACCCCAAGTCTAATAGCCCCAATTAACATGACTTCCACCAATCGCAGGAGACCAATCACTCAGGCGTCAAGTTAGCGATTCTACCGTTGACAGGTTACCGTGCGTCTACAGCCATCAAAACCAACCCACAAAGTGAGGATGTGAGATGTGTCCTGCGCTACTTCCGTGTGTATGGTTGCAATATCCATCTCCTTTGCGGCTGTCAGTTCATGGGTGTTAATGGACTCTACAGCTCAATACAGTACGATGCAACATCATAAAGTGTGACAGCCAGGTAGGTGGTGCTGTGGTGGTGCTTTTGGTGGTGTCACCCCACGTGGTCCTGTGTCAAAACTCACCACTTCTAGGACTTAGCAAAGCTGTTAGGATGCTCATCTACTCAATTTGGATGACACTTTGATAAGGCTTTGCTCAAAAATGGTGTAGACCCAAGCCACTGGTGGTTTCCCTATTCATAATGGCTCGTGACTTGGATGGGTAGTACCACCATGGACATTGCAACCAAGCTGATGACCGCCCTTTTTTAGCGTCTTCCGCATCGAGGCACGAGCGAATGCAGAGCATCATCACCTGGGAGATGGGCCACTGGCCGCGGAGTGGGGCATCTCTGCAGCGCAATTTGGACGTTTCTTCAAATACTTCAGAGTCTCATAGATGGTCCCAATTTCTTCAAATAACATCCATAGCTTTCTAACTTCATCCAGCCCATCTCTGAGTCTCTTGCAGTGATTGGGACCCTCCAAATCATTCAGTTTGTTAACAGGTTGTAGCAACAAACCATCCATAGCTTTGGGCTACCAATATTTTTAGAAACCACCAATTCATCCTAGCTGGCTGGTGGTTGCCCCCGCGATTGGAAGCTTATGAATCAAGCATCCCCGGGGGATAACAAACAAATTGAACCACCAACCAGCTAGACGTAATAGATGGAACAAGCACCACACTGCCAGGTGCACCTCGCCCACCAGACGGCAGTTGAGAAAATGGACAGCACGATACAATGGAATATGATGAAGAATATGAGCATAGTGCTACATAGGTATTCAAAGATAAGTAGATATTGAATAGTGCATGAAACATATTGGAATGATCTGGAATAATAGATGTTCTGCATGTATATACAGTATCTAAAACAATAAACATCTGTACATATGTATCTGTATATTTGTGTTTACACAAACACACACACACACACACATATATATATATATACATATACAATGTGCCATTGTTCCATACAAGGCTATAGCTTGAACAAACACGTCTTGAATGCTAGGCACATGTTGGGGAGCTCCCAGTCTCTCCGAATCGACATGCTTCCAGACACTTTGGGCCCCAAAAGCTTCGAAAGATCGATGAAAACCTCTGAAATATGTTGAAACCTCATTGGCATGCATGGAACATCATGGAACACATACCCCATTTTTGGGCTGGTTCATTTGGTTTGTGGACAATCCCATGTACGATCCCAGAGGTTGAGATGCCGACAGAACCAGATAGCGTCAACCACTGGAACTGCTCCCCCCATCGCCCATCCAGGCGACCAAAGCGTGTGGCGAAGAGGAGGAGGGCCTGTCATGCTGCGCTGGTGCAACATAATTACACACATGTCCCGGAATGTTCCAGATATGGCTTTATGTGGTTTTATATATGCTTTTTATATGGTTTTCTGAGGGGTGATAACCAACAACAAACAAATTGTTTGGTTGCTTTACCATAGGTATTGTTGATATCGAAGCAACAATTGCTTTGTTTCACACATCACGTAAACAAACAATAGCTAACAAATAATGTTGCACATCAATTTGTGTTTTTTATTACTTAGTACTTAGTGCCGGTTACATCACATGACAATAGATATATGCACCACACCGGCCTACATAGAAACGAGGAATGGTAGGGAGGAAGCAAAAGCGACAAATAAAGCAACTATAGCCTAGAACCACCTTGGAAATGTGCATGTGTATATATAACCAGCAACGGTCTGATGAGATTCTGGCGTGGCGCTTCACGATTGGCAACTACGTGCTGGATGCAATTAGCAACAATGTACCGCGGAGTGGGCAGGGACTCTTCAAAATCACCCAAATCGAATCACATGAGAGTACGCTTTTGATCAACCTTTTCTGCGGAGCAAACCATGCCCACAGGTGTGCTTGGTCAACATCTCAAGGCTGGTAGCTCGTGCGATGAACCAAAAATCGGATGCTTGGGTGTCGGTTTGATGGACAACTCCAATCGATGTTTCTATCGTCACCATTCCTTTGCGTTTGTTTCTTTCGCTTTGTTTTTGCCACGTCGGAGCATCAAACTTTGGACATGAACCCTGTTCAGAAGCCGCGGGTTTCTGCTGACTCAACTCGAAGTTCGTGGGTGGCAGCGAGCCTTCCAAACCGTCTGTCTACGGATGCATTTCAACAAACATCGTCTGCCAACAGAATTCATGGAGCCGATAAGCATCCAAATGGCGGCACAGCGAAACAAATGTACACCAGGAACTACCGAATAAACAAGCGCTAACCAACACACCAACGAATCAGCCAACCAAGCACCCAGCTCCACCCCCAAACCAGCTGCTGCCACTTGCCTCCTTGAGCCGTTTGTATTTGGCAAAGCGAGGAAGCACCTGTGCACTTCGCTTCCGGAGCGGTGGTAGCTCAAAACAACCTCCAATTCACAATCTGATGATTTTCTGCACCTGCAAATATGGGTGTTTTGTCAATATGTGGAGACGTTGATTCCAACTTCACAATCATTGGTGCAGCTGGAAAAAAATGCAAACAGCCAGTTTGTGCAAGCAAGGAGAGCTCCTACTGCCAATGAAGAACGTGGACCGTTTATGTGGTGATAGAAACTTTAATAGCGCGAAAATATTCGAAAATTGCATATCTGCTGGGACAAGTTCAATGGCAGCTAGCTGGTACTGATGCTGCTGCAAGATTCATCCGGAAAACCAGCCTTTGGCTGTTCCTTCACCTCTTCCTTGGGCTCATCCTTTGTTTCGTCCCTGCCACAAGTCGAGAAAGCGTCCCTCCGAAACGTGGATCTTGGATGCTGATGTGATATGTCCCAGTTTACTTTACTTCTCGCCCTGACGTTCCGACTTTTCGGTCCTATGTATTTGCATGAATTTGCGTTCTGAAGAATAGATTGACATAGAGTTCTGACGTTTGTTTTGAGATATCGACTACTCATGTTTTGATGTATGGACATGTTAACTCACACAACATGTAATCAAATGTATATACAGGTATATTCCCTATTGTTGTTGGTTATTACCTTATATCATGGTTCAAAGACCTATAAAACCACCATGTCATTACTGTGAGGTCATCGCCAGGGCGAGCAGGCGCCATAAGCATCGCCAGGGCAAGCCGCAAGCCATGACAAAAGTGGTGACAAGGGAGTAGGGCAAAAATAACATGGTTGATCAGAGGGGATGACAAGCAACAATTATTATGCTTAAACCACTACTATTGGTCTAAATGGCGTTTCTATAGGGCTTGTAACCATTGATGATGGTTGATACTAGGGGGAAATTACCAACAATAAGAGGAGATACACCAAACATATGGTGGTTTCTCAAGCCAGTTTGGGGATGCCAAAGTTATGGTTGGTTTATTACTATGAATGGTTGATATTGGATGATTTGGGGGGTCCCCTAATCTGACAAACACCCAAACGGTAATCCAAATGATAATATAGTTGGTATCATCCAACAATGGTCATCCAGCTATGTTGACAATCCACTTAAGAATGGATTCAGACTAGCTATAATGAATGTGAGAATCCCATTGCTATGGTAATCCCATGACTTTAACATAGATCACGTTGCCATGGCTGGTCACGATCCCGTTGCCATGCTCAACCGGTTGTGCTTAGCCACGGGCAGTAGCCATGGGGATACTCCATCCCGTCAACCACCAAGCTGATCAATAGGGAAACCACCCATGACTTGGGGGTACTCCATAGATGCTAAACTCTTAATAGCTGGGGGTACCCCCAAATCATCCTAGATGAATCATTTATAGAAATAAAATGCAACAAACCAACTATTGTTGGGGTACCCCTATTTGAAGAAAACCACGAATGAACAAAACCGTTGTCCACGGTGAACCCTTGAGTCGCCAGTGACCAAGCATTGAGAAGCTCTCAGCAGCTCGGTTGAGTCTCCGAGCGTGACGGGAGGCACTGCTTCATCTCCATCTGCGTGACGATGCAGTGGTGAATGAGCAGATTGGTGAATGGATGCTGGTTAGATCTGGTTAGTGGATAAATAATAAGCAATCATTGATATTGATCCTTTGTTACAGTCATTCTTAATTGGCTATCGGATAGTTCGCTAACTGATTAATAGTCAGAAGCCAGCAAACCAGTTGGGGGATATACCAACGAGTTTTTGGGAAATCGGACAGTCTCCATCTTACCAATGAGATCCAATTTGTCATCCTGAAGAGCTTTTGGAAGCCCTTGAACTCGTGCAACTCACATGGGTTTTTCTAAAGCCATTGGGAACCCGAAAAATGCTGTGTTTATGACTCAAAATAGTTAACGACCTGGATGATTTCGGGGGACCCCTATTTTGAGAAACCACCATTTGATTTCCTTAGAGCGCATCATGTGCAATGTCTGTAACTGCTTCAAGGTTTGCATCAACTCACACGTACACCGGGGTGAACAAGAACGAATGAACCATTTAATCAACCATCTTGAATAAGTTCAACCAGAATCAACTTCTCACCACAATTTCCCAAGATGCTTCGCAAAAGCCATAATGGCTATCAAGTGACCAGTGCAGCGGTCGGAACCTCCATCAGCAACCTCCTCCGTCTCTGCCTGGCTATAGGTGAATGCTTAGGGTTGATGGGGCCTGCATATCTTGATATGCTGCTTCACAACAGTTCCTGGCAGTTATGTGGTCGTGAACAAGTTGATACTTAAGACTTAAAAGAGTCAAACATTGATGGTGGATGATGGCGGTATGCAATCCACCAATGGGAGCAAACAGTTGGCCTGTGTCTGACTGAAAATTGATAGCCCCAAAATTATGTAATTGGGATGTCTTCATTCGTATCACGCAATTTGTGTTCGGCTACACAACAAAAACACCAACACGGACACAGAAACAAAACAATTGGGTCATAGCACCAAAATGACAAGTCAATCTGGTGCCATCTGGTGCTATGAAAATGTTCATCTGTCATCAACAGAGACACCAGATTGGCAGGTGAACTGTCAAATGTTCATCTGTACAAACACCAACACTTGATAATGCGCTTAGACTTGAGATGCTGTAGCCCGTTCAAGGTCATCCGACAGATCAACAGGTCAACGATCACACAGATCGAAGCAACATCCCAGGTAGCAGCGGATGTCACATGGCTTTGGGTACCATGTACATCTGTTGAACATCACAAGACTGACCAGACTAATCGAGCTGTTGGCATGTGAACTCCCCATGGCTTTTGAATGTTTGATTATGACTGATCCTTCCCCACAGAAACGTTCGCGAAATGGGTCAGCGAAAGTCGGGCCCTTCCTGACACGCGGCACACACCGAAAGCTCATGAAACATCAAGCGCCATGTTGCACCCTTGAAAATCAGCGGAACCTTGTCAAGAACCGTTTAATACCTCAAGGATCTTCAAGGTATAGTATTTTAGAAAAATATTTTAGGTATAGTCAAGGTATAGTTATTTAAAAAAGCCATTTTAGGTATGGGGTCGGACCACTCGCCTGAAAAGTTCCTTACAAGGCCAAGCTGGGACCGGCTCCACTGTCGACCTCGCCTTGGCCTCAGTCGACTGCTTGGGCTCCTCTTTGAGAGTCTGCAGTGGCCTGATCGTTTCCCGGGTCGCTGGGTGGGGATCCCAAGCAGTGACACCATGGGACACCAAGATATAAAACTGGGGATTTGAACCCGGTGTGGGTTCCCTACAAGACATGTTGGGATAACCCATGATGGGATAACCTTCCACTAGTATGACTTGACTTTGGGTTTCTTGGTTTTCTGATTGATAAATATTTCCATAACTCATTGCAATGGCTTCAAAATGTTAAAAGGAGGTTTCCTGGATAGACTTCAATGATACCCAGTAAAGAAGCTTACAAAATAAGTTGCAGGATTATCATGAGCATGATTGCAGCTGCTTGGAAATGCAGATTTCAAACATTGAGAAATGCCCGATGACCACGATGATGGGTTTACATATACACATGTCAAATGTTTATGTAATTTAATTGTGGTTGTAAATATGTGTGTTCATTGTAGGGAACCGCTAATTAGGTTGGAAGGTACCCGTATCATGGGACTTGTTTAGATAGCCCATCAATTGAGGCATGCTCCGACATGTTTTCAACAATGCTTCCACGAATCAAATCAGTCAGAAATGTGTTGCGTTTTCAGATTGTTGTCTATCATTGCGTTTAGACGTCCCTACAATATCTTAAACATATGTTGTTTGGTATTTTCCAGATTTTACCAAATAACTGCCTGTGAGTTTAATTGGACATTCATAGCACCCTTCACTGGCCAAAAACTGCATACTATGTATAAGAGTATCTTTGCACAGTGGACAATTGTTACTCTTCTTCCTGTTTCTGTTTCTGATGTTGTTATCCTTGAATCCTATCCCTTTTTTGTAGCTGAAAGTGCAAACCACCCCAAGAAATGTCAGTCAATCAGTCAATCTGGCGAGTATTCAGAACAAATGGGTCGTAAAAAAATGGTTGAAACATGGTGATACCAACAACCAGTTCTTCCCCGTTGCAAAACAACTCCCAGCAATGGGCCAAGCATGTCGCCACTGAAGCGTGATGCCCCAGCCAGCTGTGGTTTGATTGGAAGCGAGAAAAGGATGATTTTCTAAGTGTTAAAAATAAACTAAGTGGCCCAACTGAACTCTAAGCCTAGAAATTGGCAGATATAACTGCACCGAAGTGGCTTATCACCCCGTTTGTAACTGTTGATTCTTGTTTGTTGCTATCCCAATCATCAAAAACTGTCAAGCAATATTGGCAATAGTGAAATGCCACCCGAACCATTCTGAATCAGCATTCTCCCAAAACGGCGCACCAATTAACGTGTAACTAATATTTTTGTTTGTCATCCACAATTACTTCGCATCAAAAGAAACCATTCTGACCCATGGTTGACCATTCCAAACCATCCAAACCATTATGAAACTCCAATCACCCATGAAGCACGATAATCACCCATTATGAACTTCCAATCGCCCATGGTTGCTTCATCAGGGCGCACTTTCATGGTGCGCATGTTCAGCATTAGCCATCACCGCCTGCAGCAGGCCATTCTGAGGCCCAAGCTCACCATCAAAGACGCGGATCCTCAGGTGCGGGTCAAGGGTTTGTCCATCCCAAAAAGATCCAAAAAAGGGTACTGGTGGATGGTTGAACCACCCCTATGGTGAATTAGTGGTTAATACTACTGATTAATATTGATCAAAATCTGGTTGGTGGTTGAACCACCCCGTCATGATTAGTGAACCAACCGTTTGTGAATAATTACGGGAGAATAAGAAATGTTTGAAACCACCAACCAGGGTAGATTGACCATAGATGCTTCTCATCTCCAGGATTGTTATCCAGCTCAGTATTACCAAATAACCAGCATGGGTCCTTACAAATCTTGGTCGCTTATAGATCCCTTGCTAAAAAAAATATATTTGTTTAGTGGTTCTATGGTAAATCCATCATATCCCAAAAACACTAAACACCTAGTGGTTCGTGGGTATAAGCCATCCAGAAATGGTCTCAAAAATGGGTGGTTCTCCCAACAGCTCGAGACGAACCGTGTCAGGGAATGTTCACAGCGCACGGGAGACCCACAGCCATTTCACAGGTTTCATGGGAAAAAATCGACCTCAGGTAGACCCCAGAAATGTTGGTGGTTAAGAAAAAGGGTTTCCAAGGTGGATTTTCCAATCACCAAACCCGGTGTACGTTGGTTGGCTGGTTGAGTTAGATTGATAGTTGACTCCGGAATGATTTCTGAAAGATTACTTTTATTGGATGATGGTTGTCAGCTGCGAAGCTGAGAAAACATATCTCATCTTACCTTAGAAACTGAGATTGTAGAGTTTGGACTTCCAGAAAATTGGATGGTTCAAAATCCACTTGTGATATGGGTCACGGACAGGACCTTCACCGACAAGACCAGACTTATCGAGGACTAATCTCCTAAAAGTGAGAGCGCAGCAATGCGCTTGAATGTTCAACAACCACCCTGTGGTAGTCCCTTACCTGGCACTGGAAAATGCACCTCAGAAATAGCTCACCTCCCAAGGTTTCCCCAATTTTCCATTGCCACGCGGCCCCATGACTCACCAACACTGGATGCCCTGGATCCAGCAGCAGGGATGACACCAAAGGTCAGCACTGAGGCCAGCCGAGGTGCCAGGTGTCGAGACTCAGGAACTTTTGTTCAAAATCCTCACGTGACTCATCCCACTCCTCCGCCTGAGACCGCCACAAAGCAAGCTGGTTCTGGATCTGCCATCTACAGCTGGTTGGGTAAATGCTTGGCTTAAGTTGGTTGCAACTCGTCACTTTGTTGGTGCCCGTGAGTCGATGCTCATGTTTGAGTCAAGTGCCAAGGTTCAGTTGGAAGAAACCAGGAGCGCGCTGATTAGCATCATCAACCTTGGAATATACCAATACAAATCATGCCAGCCCATTTCTGTCGGTCAAAGTTCCTGATTCAAGTAAGCCATCCAATTTGCTACGACAGAGCAAATGACAAGATATGCCAAGCTATTCGTGCTGTCCAGTACGCGATATCCATGGGCATCGGTGATTGGATGGTATTGGATGTGATTGGTGAATATGGTGTTCGTTGTGTTTTTCAAAAATAAAAATGCATTAGAACACTCGAAAACCAGCAATTGTGGACAACCCAAATATGGCATCAACCCTGAAGGCAGCGCGGCAATGGAAAAAAGGCAGTGGCGCTTTTGGCATCCAAGAATGGTACACAGTGGCGTAGCTGACCATTGCCCATGTTTACAATATACCTGGGTTTCTAGATTTTGACAAGTTCAATTGTTCAATCCATCCTTTTTGACAAGCATTAGAAGCATGCACCGGATGCTTTGGGTTTATTCTGCACAATGTAGCATGCTATCATTCTGAATTGCAGGCGGAACTCTAAGTGACGTAGGGACTCATGACAGGATTTGTCTTCCGGACCTTCCAACAGCTGGCCCTTTGCAAGCAGTATCAGTATATCCCAGCCATTTAAAACCATCATTTTCCAGCCTTGAGGTATCCCAACCCATGAAAAAAACCATCATTTTCCAGCTATCGGACGGTCCAGCCTGGATGGTCCAGCCATGTCCAGCCCATCGGTCACCACAGCATCGCCACTTGGGCCCCTACACATCGCTTGCACGTCTCCTGCAGCTCCGCGCCCCGCTGGCGCAGCAAGAAACGTCGGGGAGGAGCTGCCGGCGCTGCCGGCGCTGCTGGCGCCTGATCCACAGGGCGACTTCCGAGGTGCCGTGGGATTCCGTGGGTTGGTAGCGGAAGGAGCGAAAATCAGGCGATCCACATTGCTATGATTCATTCTTAGCAGTTAATTATTAGCATAAGTTCGTCATTGAACATCATTGAAGCAAGTTCAGAAGTTCAGTATTAGACTAAGTTCATTGCCTCGTTCGCATATCGTTTTACTATGGATCCCTGGCTAGCAGCTACGCGACCACTCGCAGTTTCAGCCGCTGACGGTGCTTCGATCGGACACCAGGTCCGAAATGCTTCAGAATGGTGGTTTGATCCAATCATGGACCGGCCAACTGCTGATATACTCCACCTATCTCCATCCTGTTGCTTCCTACCGAACCCATCTTGCTGTTGTTGTTTCTCAGCCGCCATATATTCATGAGGAAAGAGGGAATCTCTTGTTGGTTGTTGACTGCCTGGTGTTACCTATCAAGCCTCAACCTTACAATGGACTCAAGGTTGCTTAGCGCCAGGCAGTCACATGAAACATCACGTGTCCAACGCATTGTTGCGAATCACCGGACCAAGGGCAGTAGCGGGTACGAGCAGTCTGGTCGGTAATACGTGTTTGTTGGTTCTCATTCTTGGTAAACTGTTGGCTGTTGCTTATCGACATTCGGAATCATCAACCATGTGTTGGTTAACATTGGTCAATGATTGGATAATCATCAATTAACTCTTCACTAATCATTATCGTATGGAACGACTGGTTTTGACTGTCTTATTGTTGAACCATTGATTCACCACTGCTTGCCATCGTAAATCAGAGTTAACCATAGCCAAGCCATTTCACCTGTGAATCACATTAACCATCGCGAACCACATAGCCGCAAATCGCAATCCCAAGTCGGCTGTTTTCCTTACGAGTTTGTTGGTTATTATCCCCCATGAAATTGGTTGGTTCACTGCTTGACCCATAGCCATCTATCTTTCACCAGCTTCGAAAAAACCAGCTACTAAACCAGCGACTAACCATTTAACGTTCGGCCATCCCTCGAATCGCTCCTTTCCGAAGCGCTCCCCTTTCCATCCCGGGCCTCGTCAACGCAGGCTCCGCCTGGCATGAGATGCGAAGTTGTAAGATCTGCTGGTTAAGGATGGCTAATTTCAATGGTTCATAACTGGTTCAATATTAGTTATAATAGTGATTAATAATGGTTATAAGTTAAGATGGATAGGTTATAATGGTTCAGTACTGGTTAAGAATGGTTAATACTATTTATACACTTAAGAATTATTACTAGATATTATATTATTTGTGGTTAATAAGAGCTGAATAATGGGTTATTATTGGGTAATAGTGATTATAGGTTAAAATGGTTAATTGTTGGCTCATAATGGTTACTAAATGGTTAGTTATTGATTCACTATTTGTGCATGATGACTATACTTATGGTTAATAAATGCTTACAACAATGGTTTATGATGGTCAATCATGGTCAATGATGGTGAATTGGTGATTAATAGTTAGGTGAATAATGGTTATATAACTATTGGTAATTGGTTGATAATGGTTGATAATGGTTGATAAATGGTTAATTATTGATTAATAATGATTGACAAAGGTTGATAAATGGTTCATTATTGATCAATAATGGTTGATAGTAATGGTTAGGTATGTAATTATTGGTAGCATATTGGTCAATCACTATGTAATGGTTAATAATACTTAGGTAAATAATGGTGAACAATTGGTTAATTTTTGGTTGAGAACGTTTACTGGCTGGTGCTTATAATAGATAATCATGATCAATGATGGTGAATCAGTGGGTAATTGGTTGTTAATTAATGGTACATAATGGTTGTGCTTGCCATGAGCATTCCAAGTCGTGCGTAGGTCGTTGGCAAAGTATCTGTGGGTGTTTACTAAGCTGTTCAGGAGTGCTTCCATTTCATTGACCTAAAGAAAGGCCACTTGGTTTACGTATCACATCTGCCTGCTAGTATAGCCCTATCATTTGCATATGCCTTCGGGTCAATGTTAACCATCCAGACCTGGGAAAGCCCCAAAAAAAAATGTAAAAGGAGGCTTTCCAAGGTCGATTTTCCGATCAACGACCCCGGTGTACAACAGGATGACTATAAAGAAATGTGGTGGTTTCCCAAGTCACCTAGTTTATGAACCTGTAGCAATAAACCATCCATTTTTGGGGCTTCCTCTGAGAAACACCAGGAAGGTGCTGGGTGTCCGCGGCTGGATGACTCCATGACTCCATGACGCGGATTCCGCGACAAGCGTGGCACGGGTCAGGTGTGACATGGTCAGCTGTCTGTCTCACTTATATCGATGATGCTTTGTCAAAATACGAAGCCCAAAAAATGCTCGGTTTATCATTAGAAATGGTTAAAATTGGATGATTTTGGAGAATCCCTATTTTGAGAAACACCCATATGTATATATATATATACACATTGTTGTTCGATATGCATATGTACAACAACTATATTGCTGAAAAAAATTGAACAAGTATAAATTACATGCCTCTGTGGTGGAAAGGTGAGGAAAAATCAAAGCTCAAGTATGGCGAATGAACACTCACGAATACCGACTCACCACCCCGTTCACGGCAGACTTTGTTGGTTCCCACAAGGTACATCTAACTAGGTGGAATACAAGCAGTTCACAGATGTTGTGGGATGTTGTGGGTGATTTTTTGGGTGGAGTTCACAATGAAAACAACGACAAGAACAGTTGCTCGCTGAACGACTTGTCGAACTGGAAGGGTTGGATCCTCTCATCGCTCGGCCAAAAATGGCCCAGTCACGGCCTGGGTACTGCTACGACCCAGGCACGGCTGCGGATGTTGACTTAGAGGCTTGCCCCATCCCCAGAGATTCCAAGGGATAATCCCCAAGAAACATCAACCAGGTGCTATCCCTCAGCAAAATTCAGATCTCCACCAGGATCAGTGGTGCAATCCACCATGTTTCAAGATGTTCCATGGACGCACTCAGATGGTTTTCGCGCCGCGCTGCTGGTCGTGTCACACCGCTGCGATGTCTGGTTGACCTGGTCTCCCAGCTACTCAGGGTTCAGCTGGAAGAGGGTAAATGACCTGGCGGGATCTGCACTATGTCCTGCCACCCTGTGATCTTCCCGACTTGCCGACCCTCACCAGTTCTGGTGAGTCAAAGATCATTGGTTTATGACTTGTCAACGAATCAGTTTCAAATGGACTTCATTTGCAATATTTCCTGTGTAGCAGTTTGCTGTTGGGTAGCGGACTGGAACTTCCTGACAAATGGAACAAGTAAACAAGTTGATATGTCAGTAAGGGCTGAAAATTTCATACCTCCCCAAATCAGCCTAGCCTTTGCAGTCCAAAAACCGCATCGCAACGGCAAGTGGGATTGTTTGCAGCTACAAAAAAAAACATCCGGAGTTCGCAAGGGATACCTGTTCTACTGACCCGGCGCCCGCTTCCGATTCAAATGATGAATCTGCCATTGTTTAGAGCGAGCATATCTTTTGGGCAGTATGTCCCCATCACTTGTGCCATTATCTGAATCGCTTCCTCTGCAGCGATTACGGCCCTTGACTCAAAAGTTCTTAACAATCAGAACATATGAAAGTTAGCAATAGTACAGTCACAAATGTGACTTGATAGCAATAGTTATGAACATATGGACATGTGAACAAAGGATTCATAACTCACTGTGCTCAATGACACTTCCCTGACTCAGGCTCCGAAAGGAGTTACAAAAACTCACAGCCAGAAGGGCATCTTGTCCAGCTATTTGTTTATCTGCTGGGGTGCGACATTCAAGGGACTGGCCAGACCCTGTCAAGGTGATAACCGTGTGCAGGACTTGTACTTCTGATCTCCCCAGACTATTGCATAGTCATAGCATGTCACAGCCAATAACTGCCAATAATGTATATATATATATAACCAACCATTACAAAGGTGTGTACATATTCAAAAAACAAACAATTCCAATTTGTAATAGAATCCAACTATGTATGACACTATGATAGACACAAATATATGTGTACATTGTCACAAGCCTATTGCCTGTAACAGTGAGCACAATTTACCCCACCATAAATTGCACGAAGAATTTAGCAAAAATAAGCACAGTGTACATATGAATACATGGTTACATGTATGAAACCGACTACCACGTGTATCACCCCATCAAGCTGCTCACATCGACCAATCAAGCTGCGCCAGGTGGACGTGTCGAGGCCCTGATACTCGTTGACTCTCACCACCTTCGGCAGTGAGAAGGGTGGCAGCTCGTAGTCGTATTTAATGTAAGTCCTGAGCACCACAGGGGAAAAGTCGGAAACCCAGGTTAACCCACCAACAATTTCATAGCGCAAAATAGCTGGTGAATGGTTAATAATAGGGGATGATAACTAACAATTATAGGGGATATATATGTACCAACTATATGGCTATTGGTCAAGCAGTTAACCCACCAATTTCATTCGTGATAATCACCAGCCAATAATAGGGAAAACAATGGCTAATGATAGGGGAACCAGGGGTACGGGGTTTTGATCCAATGCCACATGGTAATTAAATGATATAATTGATCAATGGTGATCAGTGGCCATGGGTGATACTATTCAATAGTATTAGTTAACATGTGGTATGGCCAATGGCAATTAAAAAACACCCCTGGCCACATCCATACACTTCCATACAACTCACATTGATGAGACGCTTATCATCCATGCTGCACAGGCCAGATCGAAATTGATTTCATCCATGCTGCATTGATGTCAAGCTTCACATGTGGACCATTGGCTGAGACAATTGATGTCATTTGGTTTGGACTTTTGGCCCAGGTAAACAGAATTACATCACCCATATCGGTGTTTCAAAATCATTCTCTGATCATAATGCATGGTACTACAAAAATGATACATTGCATAGTTATGATATGAAGCAACCATCTAATGTTGTCGAGGGTGTTGAATGTGACCAAAGATGTCTATATACGCTTTGTCATTCCATGGTAACTTGATTTGCGTACTATGCTATAGCATGCTACTCTACCATGAATCTTGCGTCTCATTGCATCTTACTGTATCACATGTTCGAATTCATTGCATCACTATCATAACCACTAAATTGCGTATCTGCATATTTGATTTTATATATCTATGTATCATATGTACACAAACATTTATATATATATACATGTCTGAGTTTTTCATCGCACCTCCCCAAATGAGATCCTTCAACTATATCAAAGTTTGGCTCGCCAAAGTCTTCGTCAGAGTCAGCGGTGGTTGAGACATGTCTTCTCGCCAAGGGCCCCACGTGTGGCAGGTCTTCTCTGCACCAACGAAATTGTCCACGCCTTCATGTACCTCTTCAGCAGCTGAAGAAATCATGGGGCGACCATGTGGATGGACATAGAACAATGACCAATGGTTAGCTGAATAATTGTTGATCATATGGGACAATTGCCAACGAGACTAGGGCACCAACTATATCGTTGTGTGTCAACCATCCCAAGGCCGTGGTTACAACATCCCAAGGCCAGTTGGACGGACCGTGACTGACTGGATCCAGGTCTCACCGGCATCCAGGTCTCATGGTACCGCCGACGCTGAGGATCTTCACCAGGGAAACCAGTTCGAATGTTTGGGTTGCCAAACCTGTTCGTCCCGGGCACACTTTTCAACCAGTTTGAAACCAGCAAGTAGTCTAGGACTTCAAAGAATGGGGCAAAGATGTAGAATGATTTTCAAGTGTCATTTGGCTGTGTCCATAAACTATGTACGCCCCATGGCTGGTTGGTTTCCATATGAATATCTAAGGATCAGTATTGGTTGGGAGGGCAGCTCCCCACATCCACCAGGTCGTGCAGCGGTAAGCGAAGCTGCTGCGGCAATGTGAACATTCACGTGGCTATGTGTTAAAATTAACCAACCAATATTGGGGGATAATAACCAACAAAACTATAGGGAAAACAATGGTTGATGATGGGGGAACCAGGGGTACAGGGTTTTGACCCACAGCCATGTAAATATAAATGTACATATGATTACATATGTACATGGTGATAATGCACCTAAGAATACCTGATATGAACATGTATGTAAGTTGATATTATATTATATATATATACGTACATAGTACTTGCAAATCACACATGCTGCTTGCAATGACTATAACCTACTCTAACACATCACAAAATATGACACACATACCTACACACGGATCTCGCATAGATCATCATAGTCTACAGGGGGATGGCCAGGCGGTGGGTCTTTGCCATATGCTTAAGCCACGTCACCTGGGCAGATCCAGGATCGGCTAGGGAAAATACAAATTCTGTTGAAACAACTGGCCCTGCAGCTGTTTACAAATTGCAAAAAAATTACGTTGGCCAGGAGCTGCCCGAGGTTATCATAGTCTACACCCACCGAAGCCACGCAGAAGGGCCGCGGGCGCACGTTCGTCAGGAGATACCGAGCACCGCTTTGCGCAAACTGCTGCAGGGCACGTTGAGCATCATGCAAATGCATGTGGTTCAACCTCAGGGGGAGCCCGTTTAGCCCGGCACTCATTGGAGGTTGATGACAATCAACAAATGCTTCTGCCAAGGGAATCAAATGACAATCAAATGCTTCTAAGAGTCCTAAGAATTGATGGGAACAGATAACAAATAATAAATCAATTCACATAAATCAACACAGTTCATGTTTGAATATGAATAAACGGGAATTAAGGCTTCTCTGCACGGACCAAACATGACAATCGGATGCACTCGGTGTTTCTTCATGAGTTGTTACCCTCATGAGTTTCTCGTAGTTTCTCATAAAAGGCTTTGCTCCGGCGAATCCAGCGAAAAGTGACCCGAAATCCCACCGGGCTGATGCTTCCCAAACAAAAACATACACAACATATCTATCATGCAATTCGAATTGCTTCATCATGAGTCACATCCCAAAATAGCGTAATTCCTGAGTGACTTTCATGATGGTTCCCATGCCAAGTTTTCCCATGGCTTTCTTATGGTTTCCCAGAGAGTTCTCTGTAAAATATGGTGATTGTCCATTGTTTCTATGGTTTTCCTACAGTTTCCCCATGGTTTCCCCACGGGGTTCCAGGGCTGGCGCCCTGGCATCCATCGGAGACCTCTCGGCCATGCCCCTCCCATGCGCGTTGCGCTGCGTTGCGGCGCTCCGGGGATGGGACGTCTCCTTGGAGAAGATCAACTGGGCGCTGGGCAGCGGCATCTCGGAGAGGTCCTGGGGTGAAACAGCGAGCTGCTTCAAGCCCATCACAATCTAAGGTGTTAATCTATAGGTTTTTTAGTGATTGACATAAGTGGATAGAAGTGGATAATAAGCTAATGGTTAATGATGGTCAGTGACTGACATGTGTAATATCCTGTAAATCTAATGGTGGCTGTATAACTATCTATAGGTTTGATCACAATCATCACAATCATTGAGAATAGATGGTTAATGATGGTTATTGATGGCTATTGATGGTTATCGGTTCTATAGCTGGGACAGTTTGCGAGCGGACCGCACACGGCGAAGCAGTGTGGCGACCCGCATGTCCTGGTCAGTTCACCGGTCGCGCCAGATCGCAAATGCGTCTGATCGGACGATGTTGGGTAAATGAAACAACCCTGCTGCGTATCCTGCGATGATGATCATCCGAAATACACAACTTGACTCTCCTGAAACACTTGCAAACGCCAATCGCAGGATCAGCCGAGGGTGGCAAGTGAACACTAAGATATGGATGAGCCTGTGTGAGTCCTTTGAGAGCAAACTGTACTGCCTTCAAAAGCTCTGAGAACGTCGGCTTCAAAAACATGCTATCTGGTGGTCTAAAGATCCAGGCACCAGTAGCCGCTACCTTAAATGGAAATGAAAAGCCTGGAACCAAAAGTAGCGCAAAAACTAATTCAATTTCACTCAGAACACGAATGCAATCTCCCTGGGCTTCAGTGTCACACCACCAATCGACGATCGCAGTGAGAAACTGAACTGGAACTTTCATGGCAACTTGTTCACATCGGAGTTGCCAGTTCACAGGCAAAACATCTTCAAGTAATTCATGATCGTCCTCCCCCAATTGGTTCCCCACAGGTCCAGGTGCCTCATCATCTGCTGCAATGGCAGCTGGGGTAGAGCTCGCACCGTCTGCGATCATGAAGTAAAAGGTCCGCAACATCTGAACCCGACTGCTCCATCTCTGCAATTGCTCTTCATAGTCATGATAAAGCCTCTGGAAGAGCGATGGTTATCGGTTCTATAACCAGGATGGTTATATAACTATCTATGATTATCGATGGTTGTTGATGGTTATAGAATAGATGGTTCATGATCATATCTAAGGATCTAAGGTTATTGATGGTTATTGATGCTTGCTCATGCTGGGTGAACCAACTACCATCCATGACCATCAACAATCATTAACATTCACTACTGACGTATTGACCAGCATTTCATCGAGCATCTCGTTCCGTTCGACCGGTTCAATCTAAGGGGTCCAACTCCAATAGAAATCTCCGGTGACAAAGTCCGACGGGATCATGGTCACAGCCTAGAGCCACCCCTGTTGTCACGCTACGACGAATACTTACTCATCGGTGCCCAAAACCATGTCTTGGAACGAACAAAGATTGGTGAATTGGTTCATGCCAGGTGGGATTGGAACTTCAAAAAGGAAAATAATCATCTTAAAGATCATAGATCATCATAGATCTAGATAGCTCCTAGATTTTTTCAACCAACATGGGCTTCATACCTTTTCAAACCATCTGCTCGGCCTTGAGGCCACCAATTAAAGACACCAAAATTGACCTACCCCGCTGCGGCTGTCCCAAGGGCTCCTGCGCCAAAAATCGGATGCTCGGGTGACGCTGCTGATTTCTTTGAATCACTTCTGACACAACGTCCTGGCGCCGGGGTCACCAACGAGACTGCTCATGTGGAACTGCCAGGGGAGTATAGCACCCTGGATGACAACCACTTTGAGGTCATGGGAACTGCCAGGGCTACAGCATTGACCCAAAGTAGACCAGAAGTCAAATGTGGAAATTGGAACATTGAATCACCATGAAATGACGGGGAGGTTTTTTTCGCGCTTTTATTTAGCAAGATACCGCCTGCTTTGATCTCCCATTTTGTAAAATAGCGACTGGAAGATATGAGCCAAAGGGTTAATGCTGCTCGCGTGGCCAGGACGTTTACTTGATACTAATTGGATACATCGTCTGTCGTAGCTAATATTTGGTGGAGAACCCTAAGTGATGCGATGTATTGTACCAAAAGAAAGGATCGTCTGGTCACTGCAAATGCCTAGGACCTAGCAATATGTTTCTAAAAACAAATACCTATAGAACATTATAGAACTAATTAATAGAAATAGCAACACTTCAATATCATAGGCCTAGGTTCTTCCATCTATTAATCGATCTGTCTCGATATGTTGTATACAAGGCTAAAGCAGCTGGCTATTCGAGAGAGTCACCACCTTCATTGATTCAAGCCACAACAACTGACAGGGCAATCGCTATACAAAACAGCCCCGGAATTTCCTTCAACACGGCTTGATTGGAGATTGCTCGAAACGATGGTGTTCAAAATGTTTGCCAAAATTAGGCGGACATGACATGTCCAAGCACTAAACAATCTAAACAAAGACACAATTTCCAGTGATTTTGCTATAGATTTCTAGTGATTTTGCTATTGCTTCATCCCCGCCATTGCAGCATGAGAGCCCCCAAAGGTCCCAGCTGGAACCACGACCCGCGCGACATGCAGGCGGGACCACGCCGGTGTACTGCATCTCTGGATGCCGTGTCACGAAGAATGGCACCATCCTCTGAGGCCGAGGGAGGGAGAGAGCACTGAAGAGTATCCAGCAATAATCACCACTTGATGATTGATTGGATCATTAAGCAGTATTAACCACTTATTAACCACAGTATTAACCACTTAATGATTGCTTGATGATTGCAGTGGTTAATAATGATTGCAATGATATCCACTGTATTAACGATTGCAGTGGTTGATAATAGATAATATCAACTACAGTAGTTAATTCCAGCAATTAATATTACAGTAACCACTGTGGTTAAGAAGAACAACCACTATTGTTAATGATTGCAGTGGTTAATAATAGATAATTAATATCAACTACAGTAGTTGATAATAGATCACCAATCATTACAGTGGCTAATATTAACCACTATCATTAACCACTGTAATAACCCCTATTATCACAGGAGATAATCCTGGACAATTACAGTGGTTAATGATAGGGGACAATCACCAACAAGAATGATTGCAGGACAGTCAACTATCCGAAATCCAAAGAATAGCAGAGGATGAGATCTTCTTTTGCAAGCGAACCTCTCTTGTGAAACCGTCCAGGGTTTTCTGCATCTTCATGCCATTGGCAATCGTGGACCAAGCCAAAACACACCGCAGAGTTTGTTAGCACATTAGTAGCACCCCATTCACTTGTCGGCTCTGTTTCGAAATGTGAAGGTCGTAACATGTTGGTGTGAACTTGGACCTCGGTTTGTCTTGCATGCGTCAGTGGGGCAAAGTCACCGAACCTGAATAAATCGATCAATCAACACTATCCATCAATGATAGTGGACAATAACCAAGCAATAATAAGGAAACCAATGGTTAATGATAGCCGAATCCCACCAATTATCAATGGTTTCCTAGGGTTTCTCTATAGAACATGGTGAATTTCCGTTGCTATGTTAGTTTACCAGAGGGTAGATCGATCAATCAAGTTGACCTTTCCTGCAATCATTGCTGATGGACTCCTGATTCACCGCCCGTGAGGTGCCGAAATACGCTGAAACGCAGTTGCCATCACTTTCCCCCCCAGTACCAACGAACATGCTTGGCATCATTCACCACAGATTCACCATCATTGACCACTATAGACCATTACCAACCATCATTGACCATCAACCATCATCAATGAATCATTAGGACTGATGAAACATGAATGGACCATCACTGTCTACCATCCTTCACCATCGTTTAATGTATATAGTCATTGTTGTAGGTGACTACCCCCTATTCTTCCCCTCTGGCAATCTGGAAGCCAAACATCACCGTCAAACACCTTTCAATCGTGGATTTTCCACTTCAATTGGTTGACCAGAATCCCCTATTACCAACCATCAACCCATTCTCAAGTGTAGCAACCATAATCCCCTATCATCAACCAGCAACCTAGCATTTGGTTGGAACCCTCCTGGTGGCTCCTGGCACCACTCCCCCTACCCAAGGCCCTTCCTTTCAAGGGCCATCGGGACACCCCTGGCGCCGCCAAGGCACCAGGTGGCGTCCCCGCAGGCACAGTCCAACATGCTGCGGATGTGAAAAGAGTCCACCACCGACTGGGCAGGGCCAACTGGGAGATTCTCAAGTCATAGGGGGCTCCAAAAAATGGTGTGTTTTACAAACTAATGGTAATTGTTAATGGTTACTACTAAACTGGTTAGTTTGTTATTACTAGTAAAACTGTTACTAGTAAACTGTTACTATTGGATGATTTGATGGGAAGAACGATGGACCATTGACGGTTGATGGATGATGGATGAGGGTGGACGATTGATGGTTGGTGGTTCATGGTTGATGGATGAGAGGGTTGATGATGGATGGTTGATGAGTGAGAGGGTTGATGATGGATGGTTGATGGATGATGGTTGATGATGGATGGTTGATGGATGATGGTTGATGATTGATGGATGATGGTTGATGATTGATGGATGATGGTTGATGATTGATGGATGATGATTGATGGATAAGGGTTGATGATGGATCGTTGATGGATGATGGATGGATGATGGTTGATGGTTGATGGTTAATGCTTAATGGATGATGGTTGATGATCAATGCTTGCTGATTCATGGTTGGTGGATGAGGGTTGATGATGGATGGTTGATGGATGATGATTGATGGATGATCGTTGATGGTTGATGATTGATGGATGATGGTTGATGATTGATGGATGATGGTTGATGATTGATGGAAAGGGGTTGATGATTGATGGATAAGGGTTGATGATTGATGGAGGATGGTTGATGGATGATGGATGATGGTTGATCATTGATGGATAAGGGTTGCTCATTGATGGATAATGGTTGATGATTGATGGATGATGGTTGATGATTGATGGATGATGGTTGATGATTGATGGATGATGATTGATGGATAAGGGTTGATGATGGATGGTTGATCCTTGCTGCTAAATGGATGATGGATGATGGATGATGAACAACAAAAAAGCCACTGGTTCAGTCACCCATGATTGTTAGTGATGCTTAACGATGTTTGTAGGCTGCAACAAGTGGTAATTATGGTGCTCAACAAGGGTCAATGACTAATGATGGCTGATGATCGGTTGATGGTTGGTTCTAGGAGATCATGACCACCAAATCATGCAACGAAAAGAGTCACGGGAGAGCCAATTTGATAGGAAACATTGGGGAAACACAAGCTTTGAAATCAGGCTTGGTCATTGGCATCGAGCTTGACGCCAGCCCTGAATGCACCAAATGAGAATTCCGAATAGGCAAACGTGGCACGTTCAGGTTTGAGGTACGAGCCGTGTGCGCATGAACACAGACCAGCGCAGGTGTATTGCCAGTAGCAGATTGCAAGTCACAACTGGTTGGTTCAACACTTTCTACTGGGCCCAGCGGTGCACCCATCCACCAAATAGATTTGCTCGATATTATTTTCATGGCTTGGCTGGCCGAATGGTCTTGTTGCCCCAAGCACGGTTGCATCCCGCATGTCTGGATTTCCAATTCTCATGTCTCATGTGTCTAACGGACCCAGGTCCTGAACTGCTAGTGTTTGGTTGTGGGTCAAAAATATGTCCACAGAATGTGATGGACACTAATGGGCGATGATGGACGATAATGGGTGATATGATGATTACCATCTGAAGTTCGAATGGTTTTGCCATGCTTTACCAGGTATGTTCATGACCACTGCTGGTCATTAGCTATATAACCGACGATCTCTAGCCATGTTCGAGCATCGCCAATCATAATCAACCATTCCTAATCGGTATCAACCACTGCCCAACTTGAAAACAATTCTGATCATTATGCATGGTTAAGCATCATTCACCATATGATTAACTATCACTGACCACTTTCAACCATCATTACGGATTCATCACAAACCACCATCAATCATCAGCAGCCAAATGATCAACCAAAATATCTACATTGTAACAATGTTAACAAATGAATTCACCTTAATTATCTATTCTATGTAATTAACCATATCATAATCATTCACCATATCACATCTATCAACCATATTTCTGCACCATATCTTGGCTTTTCGACCCTTCTGAACAATATTTGTCATCCAACCATCCCAGTCCATCCCAAATATCGTTGAAACCACTTTCATCTCCTATAAAAAAATTGCTTTTCCCCCGTGAGCCACTAAAAGCCTATATAATCTCCTAAAATTCACTCAAATCCACTTGTCATCCACTTATAATCCACTTATAATCCCTTCGAATTCCTCAAAATCTTCATGTTGATCCCCTATTAACATCCATTAACCACTATAACCCCCACCAAACGGTGCGGCTTCAACCCACCATTCACCACTACCATGATGCGTTTCCGGGCCGTCACCTCCAGGGCCGTCACCGCCAAACGCGCTTCGGGGCTCCACAGGTCGGAGCCTCGTGGGGAAGCCCGTGGGGAAGCCGTGGGTGGTGACTGCTGAGGGTCGTAGATGGTTTTCTCTGAGGGTTTCAGTGGTTTTAATGAATTTTAATGGTTATAGATGGCTATCTCATGACTTGTAGATGGCTATCTCTTGACTTGTAGATGGCTATCTCATGACTTGTAGATGGTTATCTCTTGACTTGTAGATGGCTATCTCATGACTTGTAGATTTTGATGGGTTTCAGTGGTTTTCATGGTTGTAGATGGTGGTTATTTGATGCTTGCACATGGTGTTGTGCATGGTGGTTGTCGAATGGTATGGTAAAATCAATTGACTCGCTAATGGCTGTTGATGGATGCTGATGGTTATTTAATGGTAATTTAAATCTGGTTCTTGATGGATATTGACTGATGGTATTGGATTGTCAGACAAATATATATATATATATTATACATATTTATTTATAGAGAGAGAGAGAGACAGAGGGAGAGAGAGAGAGATATATATATATATATGGAACAACGAACATTGTCAATGGCTATTGATGGTTTGATGACTTTTTTGACTTTGCAAGCTATCAATCAGGGGAATGAATCTGCTAGCTTAATGGTCATTGATAGTGAACATGAAAAATAACTATTGGCAACTTCAATGAACCTCATAATCTCCTAAGAACCATTGTTGAAACAAGCATTGAGGAACATGTTCTACCATGTTTAACCAATAAAAATCAAGGTATGATCGTTGAAGCTTGAAACATTCACACTTAGTCTATAGCTCACGACACTTATATCTGGTTGGTGGTTGAACCACCCCTACGACAAATATTAGGCAACCAACCAGTGGTTAATAATGACTACGAAAAAAAAAAAAGATCTTCAAAAACACCAACAAAATATAATTTGCCGTCAGCTAGAGTAACAACATGAATGTGAAACTATAATAGGTTTCACCGTATAGTTACGCTTCCTTTCAGGTGTCTTCAAGTTTCTTCATGAACACGTCGTTAGCGTTGCTTGTGTTCCTTGAAATGAATATTGAGACATGATGTTGAAAAATCAATTGGACAACATGGTCTTACACAAAACCTTGTGCAACTGAAACCCGGGGTCCTCACTCCCAAAACTAAAAAATGTGGAATTTTGGCTTGGCTCGAAAGTTGTCGCTCAATAGTTGTTAGATATTTGTCAGATCCGTATCGTGATGGTGATTCTAAGCTAGCAGAAGACTGCGATCTTTCATGAAATGGGAGATGCCACCAACCAACTATGTACCGTTAATATGAAACATCATTTCCTATCGAGCTAGCTATAGCTATACTGCTGTATAGAATTTCTACTGCATTCTGCTGCACCTTGCTGAACATATTTGAAACATGTATAAATTCTTTCGCACAGCAAGGTTCGACGTGAAATGTCTGACTCTGAATGTTTTGTTCACCTGAAAAATCTTATCCATGAATCATAAGTTTCTTGTAATCGTACATGTTGCATGCACGTTTCCAATGTGTGAATAACGCAATGTCCTATACAATGTAAGGTGATGTTTTGTTTTTGGTTTATTCATGTACGCGGTACATACAGGTCTATAGAGGAAAAAAAGTACCTGGCTTATGTTCTTATGTGTGTACCTACGTGTGCACGTACGTATATGAGCCAATCTATATATGCATTCAAGAATAGCAGACAAACACGCCTGCTACGGAAAACTGCTTCTGTGACCTTGTTGTAGTCTTTCGTTTTTTGTGGCATTTTGGCATTAAGACATCGAATCATGGTCTCCATCATACAAATGACTACGCCTGATACCAGGGTTTGTCCACAAATAGTGGTACTTACCACCCATCCACTGACAATTCCATCATTTATAGGGAAATCACCAGTGACTTGAGGGTCCATGTTTCAACAAAGCCATCCGCAAAACTGGTACTACTACAAACCAAGCTGCGGGGTTTACCTCAGCGGTGAATCATTCGCCTCACGTGACCGAAAGTTGCCGTGCAGCTGTCATATCCCTTTCGAGCTAAGACATGGCTATGAGTATAGGTCAATGTATCAACCAATCAACCAATGAGTAGTCACTGGTTTTGACCCATATCCCATGGCTAAGACATTCTAAGGCACTTGGTTCTTGCTGTTCACCCCCCCAACCTCAGTGCCATGTCCCTCGTCAACCTCAGATCTTTCCCATGGCGCGCCTGTGCCTGATCTGGACACGTCGCTTCCCCAGACCTCGGCGCATCGAAGTTGTAGCTCTTTGCAGCGGGATCAGCCACAGAATCTTGTTGTGATATGGTGGTTTCTCAAAATGGGGAACCCCCAAAGTTATGGTTGGTTTAGTGCTACTAGTGGTTAACAAAGGATGATTTGGGGGTACCCCTATTTTGAGAAACCACCATGTGTAATGTATGCTTAAAAAGTTAGGGCTATGACAGAAGTACACTATAACGTAATTCATGCAGTCAGTGTCTTGCTTTTTCTCTCCGTGTTATCGCCGGCAAAAGAATACCTTCCTTTCCCGAGACTGTGATGCAAAGCGCATGGCCGATGTGAATGCTTTCAAATGGCATGTGTGGGACGAAAAAAATGGCTGGAAAAAACACAACAATGACTGGAGGTATCGGAGCATCTTAGGAAAAAGGCAAACACAGCAGGAAAACCATGTGTTCATTATTGAAGTACCAGAGCTCAGGAGCCTTTCGAAAATGGCCATGCCTCTTTACCAGTACCACGAAGGCATGCTCGTTTCGGGGTTACAGTTACAGTGTGTTGTGCACACAGGGGCATTCTGTTCGTTTACCTGTCCGTACAAGAAACGTCACAAAAATGGATGCACATGACATGACACAAAGAACAGTATGCAATGCATTGCAAATTCAGATCTGCTTTGCCTACGGGCGGCGACTGCAAGTGTTAACCAACACTCCCCTCCTCTGCTCAGAGTCTGGCATTGTACTCATAAACAATCGAGTATGCTTTGTCCTCTTGCCGCAGAACATGCAATGAGGAAGTGCCTATTTGCAGGCCATGAAAAAGGGCGGTGTTCACTTCAACACTGGCACATGCTTAGGGTGCCACAGTGGTTGTCACATTATGGATTTCCATTTTAGAGATCATCTGATGCGGATCGTTTTCTTTGCCTATGGATATCCCTGTATCTCCGCAGGCTCCATGAATGACAAAAGCAGTTGGAATACACAATTCTTTGCGTGGGTGGAGGCTTTGAATTTGAAACATGTGGCTGGTGCGTGCAACAGATCGAGGCAAAACACGTATTTTGCAGTCATAGTCTGAGTTCTCAAAAGAATCCAACAAATCATCCAGAACGAATCTTACGCATCGCTATAGAACCTCAAACATACCAATCTATGGCCATCAATCACTTTGCCGAAACTTCTTTGCTTTCCTCGTGAAATTGCACCGCAAAGCCTTGTGCAAAATTAAGACCCTCTAAATTGAACATAAAACCTAGTTTGTTGTCATCCAATTTAAAAATCACGTGTTAGACATTTTCGCAGCAATGTGGCGTTACCAATGAACAGTTCCTGCAAGGTTCCAAATATATTTCCATTCCCATGATTGGTATATCAACAACTACTACGGTAACCACAAGTAATCACGGTGTAATCACTATGGCAAAAACACTTTTACCCGCAACTGATCATGGTAACAACTATAACATTTCCTGTTCATTATCATTATTACTTGCCTATCTTAGTTGACTACTGCTTAGCCAATGGTAAACCAGAAGTAATCACTTTTGGCACTCATCAACAGCTGCTTGTATAGCACATAACCATTCCTGTTGCTTATTACCCCCTATCATCGACCATTCTGTATTGACAACCATCCGGGCTTCTTCCAATTATTAGTTAGCCTATGATTGACCTAACCTTGTTGGCCAACAATTGCCCCCTACTTTGGTTGGCCTATGCTTAGCCAGCAATTACCCCCTACTTTTGTTGGTTGACCACTAATTAACCATGGCTTACAACCACCAACCATGGCCTAGTCATAACCCACTGGCAGCTGCAACGGCCCCACCCACGTGTCTGCCGTCCTTCATGGCTGCCCGTGCCAAGCGTTCCTGGTCATCTCCGTGTGGGAGATCCTGGCGAAGCACACAAACCCGGCTCCGGCGATGAACGGCAATGGTTTCCAGGATTTTTCAGTGGACGTTGTTATGTTTCCAGTGTTTATCTATATGCATACAGTAAATAAATATATATATATATACATATAGATAGATAGATAGATAGATAGATAGATAGATAGATAGATAGATAGATAGATAGATAGATAGAGATATACATATGTGTATATATATACATGTATAAATATAGAAACTAAATAAAAATGTATCTCTCAAACATTCTATACTTGTAAAAATATGTGTAAAAACATTCATATACGTACTGGTTGCAGATATCTACATCTATAAACAAAAATATCTTTGAAACAATATCTGTGTATATATATATATATACATACATACATATGTATATGTAGCCGTCACCGACCCCTAGCGCCTACCTTCGGAGTATATTTTTTGTTTAGTCCATGTGTTCCTCTCTGCTTTTCAGAGCTCAGCTGCAGCCTAAGTGTCCCCCTCTTCGGCTTTGATTGAGATCCCCTAGCAGAGGGCTTCTTCCTAGCCCTAGCAACGATGGCGTAGAGGCAGTTCAGGTTCCTGATCTAATGCCTCGAGCCAATGCCCTTCAAATACAGTGTTTCTCTTCCCCTGCGAAGCTATTTTATTCCGAAGCAGTTAAACACGAACGTTATTAAGGTGCGTTGTGGAACGATGACAACTTCTACCATACGATGACAACTTCTACCATATGATGACAACTTCTACCATACGATGACAACTTCTACCATACGTGCCCACTATAATAAAACTCTACAAAATACTATTTACTATCCCCAAATATATGTATATATAGGTTTGACCAACCTTCAATATCTGATGGAGGTAGGCGCTAGGGGTTGGTCAAACCTATATGTACATGTGTATATATTTTTAATTTACAATATATAAATTCCACAAGTCATCACAAGTCAATATTTTATCATGATGATTGATGTCATTTTTGAACTTGTTCTGGGTCACCTAAATTCAAAAAAACAAGGCAGACTTGTTCGACCAACCAGTGTCCCTGGCATGGTCAGATCAGCTGAAGCGGTAGCGCAAATGATGTGCCATGTTGCGGCTAGAGTCTAGAGCTTCGGGAAACCAACCACATTTCCAGGACTTTTGGCACAATGTTTTTTGTTTTTGGCCGCGTATGGTGCATCATTCTGGGCAAATGACCTTTGTTTCTTACCTTTTCTCCCTCACTGCTCCATTAGCAAAATGATCATTGGCCTTGGAGGGGCCATTGGTTACCCCGTGGCTTGGCACATACCTACAATTGCAATTTGTAACGCACTTGATGATGGCCCCATGCCTTAGATACACACCCCATGTGGGGGTACCCCTAGATTATTCCAAGGGGTTAGATACCCCTGGAATGTTTAAGGGACCGGCCATGCTTAATGGATTGGGTTCGATGAACTTTCTCACACGGCACACCCTGTGGCCTGATCCAAGATGCTGCTGTTGCTTTTCTCAAGCAACTCGGTAGTGGAGCGATGGCAGGGAGCTGTTCTACATGTTGAATAGACACTGTTGTTGGCTAATGTTGGCTAATGTTGGCTTTATTCCTTAATGATGACAGTTTGTTAATGATGATTAGATACAGCAACAAAGAATTGGTTCATGGTGATAACTGGTTCATGTTGGCTATTCAACCCCTTCAATTCAAAATTAATTTCACCAACTATTACATTGCTTGTCTATCCGTAATGGAAAGTCATTCTGGGCATCTAAACTTGGATGGTCTACCAATCCGTGATTAAGGAGCTAATCAATGACAAAGGTCATGTGAATCAATGATCAGTGAAGTAGATGGCGAATAGCTACACCATTTATGATAGAGATATTGACAGCCCCCCTATGAATTGCTAGGTCAGCCCAGACATAACGCAAACAGTCAGGAATGTGTTTTTTCACACTACTCAAGTGACAAGAAGCCAGCATTCCCAGCACCATGGGGTGTTTTGCATGGACTTGGGGTCAACACTCGACTTTGATCAACCTGTTGTTGGAGTGGTGTATTGTCCACCATGTTTTTGCTGCTGGCTGATCCCGGTGCCGCGGTTCGGACAGTGCAAAAAGCGGACCAGAGAATCTGCTGTCAAAACACTCAAAGGAGCTGGGAAGTTTCAAGCGCGACTCTGTACTTTGGGCGAATGCATTTTCTGGACATACCGATTTGACTATGTGTAGTTTTGGTTGCAAGGTATATCTACCGTCTACCTTTCAATGTATCTGCATGCAGAATATATACAAATATGTGTCCGTGTGTGTGTGTGTTCATTCATATAGATGTTCATGCATATATCATACATCTATCACTATCACTCTATTTACATAATGATGTAGACATGTCTACATGTTTTCCCCATACATCCCACCGCTTTGGCAAAAGAATCTGAAGTTGAATTTCTCATTGTTGATTGCCATTTTGGCATATTTTGCCCATTTTCACACCATTTCTCACCATGAACTCGTGGGATTTCGCAGCATCTCCTGTCACCAAGCGGCCAAAACAGAAGCTGGGAGGGTTCGCTGAAGCCTCAGCGACATCCAAGGGGCGCTGTTTCCTTGCCTCGGAATTGTCCTGGTAGCATAAATGGTGCTTTCTCAGAAAAGGGGACACCCCAGCTATCATCTAGTTAACCATTTATAGTATTGGGGGGGGTCTCATTCAGAATAGGGTCTAATCTACTTAGACCAACCATAACTTTGGCCCCCCCAATTTTGAGAACTCACCATTGAAGTCCTGTACAGGTGCGGTCTGGGGCAGTGGCGAAAGGGGTTGGCAAAATCTGGTACCCAGAAGGTGAATTTTCCGAACAAATCTGATTGGTCTTTGCTGGGATGGTTCATCCAAGTCTGGTGATATTTGGGTGTTTCTCAAAATGGGTACCCCTAAGTCATCCAACATGAAGTATTCATAGTAATAAACCGACCTTTGTTTTGGGTCCGAACTTTGAGAAACCACCATTCGATTGTGTCCCAAAGCCGAAAGACGCTAGAATCATCTTGCCTACGACGCCATCACAAGTTAACTTGTGAACAATGTAATCATCTGCAAGCGAGTTCTACAAGTACCACATCAAAATGGCAAACTTCGATCCGAATTTCAGATTACATTCCAATATATAATGAATCGTCATCAATCATTATATCTGTCGAGGCATCAACTATTAGTATCTATTAATTGAGTCATGCTCAAGCATTTTAAACCGCTACCAGCCTCTTTTTCACCCTTCTTATCGATCATTTCGAACAGAGCTGCAGCCTTATCCAGGTTTCCCAACATGGCACCATGTAGATCGCCAAAGGCAGGCTCATCCATCGCTAGCGCGGCATCCTGCCATCTAGCAGAACCACAGGATCAAGCGTGAAGTCACGAAGTAGGGTTTGACTAACCACTTTCATGGGTGAACTAACCACTTGCACGGGGGCAGCAAGCACTTTCATGGGTGAAGACCATTTTCATGGGTTAACTAACTACTTTCAGGGGTGAACGATCCATTGTCATGGGTGAACTAGCTACTTTCAGGGGTGAAAGAACGATCTTCGTGGGTTAACCAGTTACTTTTATGGGTTAACTAACCACTTTCACGGGTGAATTCACCACTTTCATGGGTTGACTAACCATTTTCATGGGTGAATTCACCACTTTCATGGATTAACTAACCACTTTCATGAGTGAACTAACCATTCTCACAGGAGAACTTATCACTTTCATGGATGAACTAACCAGTCTCACCGGAGAACTTATCACTTTCATGGGTGAATTCACCACTTTCATGGGGTAACCAACCATTTTCATCCACTTTCATGGGTTAACTAACCATTTCATGGGTTAGCTGACCACTTTCATGGGTGAATTCACCACTTTCACAGGTGAACTAACGACTTTCCTTGGTGAACTAAAGATGTTCATGCGTTAACTAACCATTTTCATTGAATTTCACCACGCTGGCCAAAGGCTTGCTGCGGTGGGGGGGTGAGATTGTGTAGCATTTCAACATCTGCAAAAAGATCAACCCCCAGGTCACAACTTGACGCCGCAAATGTCCTCAGCTGGGACCCAAAAACTTTCCCAGTACATCCAGGAGTCATCGCCCACTTCCTTGACCGAGAGCGGTCCCCCAAGAGTTGCCAGTTAGAGTTGCCAATTGGATAGAAACTTGTCTTGAAATCTCACATTTATGAGATGACAAGCTTCTTTTTTACCAAAAGTATTTCTAGTTCGTGAGGGTAGCAAGGAGTGACCAAGATGACAGGTCATTGTTCTTGGGTTGATCTGGGTTGACAGTTTCAAATGTTTTCACCTCAAGTTGGGGGCGTCAACCCCTCAAAACCTCAACTGCCCCACACTTGATGGTCAACAAAGCTGTGCTCACATGTCTTGATGCAAGCGCTTGAAGAAACCTTAGACATCCGAAAAAAATGTTTACCACGAGTCCTTATCTGGTTTACCATGTTTACCCGTAGGGCTTTCATCAATTTTCCTCCTGGAGTCACCAATGCAGGTGCAGCAATCCACATGGACGCGAAGAAACCTTCGTGCCACTGGGTGCCACTGGGTGCCACTGGGTGCCACTGGGTGCCACTGGGAACCGGGCCCAATATCGATTGGGATCGCGCTCATCCAGCTTCTCCCAGCCTTGTGTCAACGCCACAACAACAACAACAACAACAACAACAACAACAACAACAACAAGGCCAGCAGCAGCAGCAGTAGCAGCAGCAGCAGCAGAA
>VSDK01005948.1:217025-251120 GCA_009767595.1 Symbiodinium kawagutii
AAAGAGAAAGGAAATGAAGGAAAGTAAAGAGAAAAGAAATGGTAAAGAAAAGCCCAAAGACGAAGGGAATGAGAAAATCAATGGGAAGGGACTGAGAAGGGGGAAAGGGAACAAATGAAAAGAAGGGGCAATAGAGTGGTATAGAAAAGCAGCAAGAGAAAGGGACAGGTGAGGAAGAAGATAAAAAAGAATCAAAGAAAAGAGAGTGGGATAAGGAAAGGTAAAGAACAACACAACACACCGCAAAAAAAATAAACGGTACAGAGAAATGGCCGTAGAGACGTAGATAAAGTAGCAAGAGAAAGAAACCGAGAAGGAAACATTGAAAGATAAGGGAAAAGTAAAGAGGGGGAAGGGAAATCTAACAAGAAAGGGAAAGACAAAGAGATCAATCATCCTGATGACTTTGACTATGAGCGATGGTGAACATTGACTAGCACAATCATCGATTTTGAATCAGACAAAACATCCTGCATATTATGTCGTTCTGATTCGGGGAAAAAGAACATTCAAAATAAACACGTTTGTTCGATCTGTGCGGGTTGTAAAAACACACATGCCATCGGATCCATCATCAATTCTGCTGTCTTTTAAATTAAAACAAGGCTGTCCATTCTACAAGCATCCCAAAGTCTAATTATTTCGGGGGAAAACACCAAGAACTGAGCATCGTTGCTCATTAGTGGGTACAGTGCCAATAAACAATTCAAATTCCAATCCAAAAGCCAGCTACAGTAATCAACTGGCGAGCCATGAATCAACCACCAGCTAATCAACAAGCTAATCAACCAGCTTCCAACTATCAAACAACCATTACTCAGCTATGACTCCCCAGCTGCTCACCATTTCTGAGCAGCGCACCTGGTCCACTGTGGACTGCTCCAGCCTGCCTGGAAAAGCAGTACCAAGTGGAGCCAGCATAGATAGATGACCGAAATCGAGAACATATAAGCAAGATATACATACATTTGTTTTGAAAAGATGTATGTATACACGCACATAGAAAGAATATATTAAAAAAAAGAACAATCAGTTGAGTAGTTCATACATGTATGCAATAGATATGTTTTAGATAATGAAATATAGTGAATATCAAGATTAAAATCATTATTGTGTGGTCCATGGTCCATAAGCGACGGCCAAAATGTTTTGCCTGGGTCAGGGATGCCACCATTCTCGAATGCACCTATCAAACTTCATCGGCCGATCAAGCGAAGCGGTGGATTGAGAACAAATAACCGTTCGTTACATCTTGGCGCACGGGATTAGAAATTGTTCTTCTATGATGTGCAATGATTCGACAATAATTTGGTCAAATTAATGTGTATCTACCAAGCGCTGGGAACCATCTATTTCGGTAGTTTGCCCAACCACTGCCCCTTAAACATTTTGGACCCCCGTCTTGATCATCGTGTGGACGTGGACGCGGGGTTACTCATGGGGTGTGCGATCGGTCATCTCTCCTTGCCCTCTGATGAAGCCATTGCCAGGGGCGCCAGGATTCCAACCAAACAAGGATACTGGGCCTACGATAATAATGCTATCAATAATAGGGGATTATAATGGTCAATGCTAGGGGATAACAACCAACAATAATGTGGGATATACCAGCTATATGCGAAACTCTCTGGAGCACACCAGGTGAAGGTCGCGTTTGAGCAAAGCTGGCGGGTATATTCCCAGCAATCCCCGCAAGTGATAAACAACCAGCTATGGGATTATGGGAGCACAACTGGAAATGATGACAATCACCAGCCATCATTGCAACACCCGACCGACGCCATCCAGGGCTGCGCCTGCCGTCTGCGCCTCTGCAGCAGCCTGCAAGGGAGTTACCGGAGCAGAAGTTGATGGTGGACCCTGACCTCGCCACTGGGACTCCTTGCGACTCCTTGGTACTTTTGGGGACTCCTTGCAACCTTGGGGACTGCCGGGACTTCTCGGGACTGCTTGGGACTGCTTGGGACTGCTGCCTGGTACTCCTCTGCTCTCTCCTGCACATCTGCCACACGGCGCCAGATCACCTGTGCACATCTGAGCAGTCAAAAGACATGGCAAGTTCTCCTGACTACGGAGGACCCGACTATGACCTTTGTCAGCCATGATAGAACGGGGGCAAATCGATAAATCGGCTCAATGCAATCACGTGCTTTTGTCACAAAGTTCACTTCTGCAGATGTTGTAGCTTATCAATGCATTCAATTGCAATGTTCCCACGCACAGGAGGCAGGTGTTGGGAACTCCTACAGACTTCCAAACATTATGAAGAGGGGGTATGGCCTGGGTCAATGTGGTATCTCCCGGATTCTCATCGTATCCCTAGTTCATGTTCCCTCAAACAAACTTACTACTTCTCAGTGTCTCGGGTCCATAGAGTTTGGAAGCATCCATGTGTATGGAAAAGCCTCAAATCAACAGGTGTGTGTGTGTGTGTGTCCCAACACTTCAACATCCACTCACATACTCCTAGTATAGATCACTATAAATTACATAGATACAATCAAAATGTAGGCATCTAGTGTACCAGTACATATATCATTCAATTTGTATATACATTCGGGGCATGGATGATTCATGACTCATGGATGCAAATCACCCGTTTGGGTGGTGACAGTGCCAGGCGCGAAGCTGCGTGGTCATAGCAATCTGGAGAACGAATCCCATGGATGTTTCTTTGGGGCCCCCTCAAGTCATCTACTATTGATCATCTATAGTAATAAAACAATGATTTTTAGGGGTCCACACACTGGCTTGAGAAACTCCTCAAATCCATGAGATTTTCCATAGTAATCAGCTAATCCTATCTAAAATCGTTGATTTCAGGAAGAATTCATCGAATCGGCTCGTCTTCAGGTTCCCAAGCCAGGGACATGGTCCTGCTCAACCCGCAACCCGCAACCACGGTCATGACTCAGTCACCTGGCAAATGCCGAGTCACCAAGTGTTCAGCACCCAAGCGAGGTCCCACGAACGCAAAGAAGCCTGAAAGGCAGGGCAAACTACCAGAGCTATCAACAAGCTCCCCCTCAAAATATACAGTATCTCTATATCTATATATATAGTTATAGATATATATATATATACATATAGTTATATATATATATAGTTATATATATATAGTTATATATATATATAGTTATATATATATATATATACGTAGAAGTATTTAAAAACATAAGAACATACATCTTAATGTTACATCGCATTGATTAGAACATGTTCAATTTAATGTAAATATCAAATAAAAGTATACATCACAATATGAATTCGCATGTATTGGGATGGGCATACAGCCAGGCGATGGTAGCGGGTATAGAAAAACCTTGGCAAAGCGCGACCAAACATATATATACCCAGTACGACCAATCATAGACAAAACCTGTGCCACACCCAATCGGAACGGCCATCGTACTAAGACCATCATTGACGATGGTTTGGAACCCCAAAAAATCAAACTGGTGGTCTCTTGCTGTTGGTTTGTATCCCCCCTACTCTTCATATATCTGAAACATCATGATTCCTCTTAGTCACCGGCAATCACAAATCAGAATGGTCCTACGTCCCCCGGCAACCCACACGAATCGGAACAAGGTCAAGCAGGAGATCGTCACATCCGCGGAAGGTGGTTCAGGTTCTCCATCAATGGTATCCGCATGCGGAAGTTCGACTTCAAAGTCATGCAACCCCCAAGCGCCAAACAGCTTCCCATACTGATCACAAAAAAATCTAGTTGGTGCTGTCAACCCCTATGAAAAATGTTAGTCAACCAACCAATTGTGAAGAATTACTAGGGAAAAGAAAAAATGTTTAAAACCACCAACCAGAAATTCTTTGATACTCAAGCTCACACTCAGCAAGTTTAGCTGATGGAAAAAATCGATGAAAATCGATGGGTCCTCATCCCAGTCCACCGGAGTCCACCGGTGCTCCCGGATGCTCAGCTCAGGCATTGCCCATGGCCCTGTCATGTCCCAAAACCATGGGCCCTGACGAAGGTCGCCCACGCAAATCTCGCGAGTCCCCTGCCTGAGCGGTGCCCGGCCTCGAGTGTTTCGATGGGGAAGATGTGCTGTTGGAATTCCAGGTGTCTTCGCCATGTGGCGGTTGCCAAATTATCAACGTGTACTACCGATATCTGCCAACTATATGGGTGTTTCTCAAGTCATAGGGGTATCCCGGGTATCCCCAAATCATCCAATACTAATTATGATTGGTAGTAAACCAATCATTTTTTGGGTCGTCCATTTTGGGAAACCGCCATATGATTGTTAAGCGGTTAAGCATCTAAAGTAACTATGAACTGTACATTGATTGTCAATAAAGGCCATGCCGTGGCAACATCCAAGTAGAGCCCGGGCGGATGATTCGTTACGGACCGACGGTTTTTTCGTGGTACTGTGAATCAACAAGGTAACAGTCATGGCAATAATAGGGAAGGAAGAGAATTACCAAAAAAACATGATAAACGAGGCATAAACAAGATCCACAAATTGCATTGTAGGCAACCAAGAATGGTAAGAGAGATATCAATGCACAGAATGTCATAGTGGTTTTGCCAACAAATGATTGCGACAAAACTGACCAATAAAGATCATGTACCAATATCGACTAATGTCAACGTAGCATATCATTGACACTAAAACAAGTAAGTGTTGTGATATGCCAAACAAAGAATGAAATACTATAAACCGTCGCCAAAATCAACCAGTACTGAGAGTGTAAGCAGCCAGTGATCTAATCATCGATGCTGATATGACCAATGATGTGCGCGCAGTCCGCAAATAAAGGATATTAGTAACCAACATTAACCAACAAATGCTGATGATACAACTCGCAAGGATTTCATGCTCTCACAACTGGTTGGTGGGAATCGGCAGCTGCTGGACTTGAGCCAAGCTCTGGCCAGATATGTGGATTTGATGCAAGATCTTGCATGCGAAGTTGATGAGCTGCAGACGGTCCTGTGTTGAAAAATACCTTAAGTCAGAACACGTCATTCCACCAGGCTCCACATCAAATCACAAGAACGTGGGCATGTGAATGTCAAGACATATCAGTGACATATCTTCTGTGGATGTTCATTTATCACCATGGATTCCAACCATGGATGGTCAGGGTACCCTGATTTTCAGTGTCTTCGTTGTTGGTAGCTGATCGGAGATCAATGATTGAGCCACAAACCACCTGAGAGTTCCCAAGTTCATCCAGGTCGACCCAAGGGACATGTGCTGCGAATACGCATCGAAGGCCAAGAAAGCATCAGCCTCAGTACACGGCCAGACTTGATACCGCTGGGTGAAATATAAACTAATTCACTTTCAGACCGTTTTCGACAATCGGCAGAGAGCAAGCGGTATGCCGTTGAAGCAGTATGCTTTTGTGCAATTTTCTGGTTAATCTAGTTACCTATTGAAGTATATACACAAAGACTTCTATGGGAACGTCCTTGTAGTTCCGCACATTAAAATCAACGGCATGATGGATCCGACATTGATCCAGCCGTAGCTAAGTTTGATCCCCTTAGTACTCTAACATTAGATACAAATTATATACATGTGGCTCTGGGTCACCCCGATACCCCGGTGCACATCCCATAGATGACACAAACTAGTATCTGTTGGGCTGTTCATCTACCAATACGTTTGACATTTCATATTGACCCATAGCTATGTGGGTGTTTCTCAAAATAAGGCTACCCCCAAATCATCCCATTTTGATCATCTATAGCAATAAACCAACCATTTTAAGGGGGTCCCTATGGCTTGAGAACCCCCATGTTAGCGATCCCCTTGCTGGCTTATAGATCCCATTAGTAATCGAAGCTCGTGGGCCCTTGCATGGAAGTTTATGGGGCGCTGGCACCTGGTGGGCGGCCGTTCAACCGGCTGGCAATCTGATCTCCACGAGGGGTTTATATAAATGATTGATTGATCATTGATTGATTGATCATTTATATAAATGATTGATAAATGATCTGTTTGATTGACTGATAGAGGGTGATTGAAAAGAAAAGACCTCGAAGAGTTCTGATGTTTCAGCTGCAAAAACACAAAGCATGATCTCTTTATCATGAAAACATGGCACCAAGAACGTTGTGAAAAGTTGAAATGCAGCGCAGAAATCTGCCTTGAACATGGCAAGGTTCGGAGAACAAACGTCCTGCGACGTTCTTTCGGGGCGCTAGCCAACAAATACTCAACCAACCAACCAACCAACCAACCAACCAGCCAACCAAATCAAGCAAGGAAGTAAGGAAAGAGAGAAAGTGAACTACACACAATACAATGACAGAGGGAACAATGACTGCAAATACTGGTCATCTTGTGCGTATGTTGAAAAACTGCATAGAATCCCAACAAGCATAAAAAGGATACAAACATGTCACAATATAAGATATAACATATAACACATAACACATAACATATATATATAGCATATATATATAAATATATAGCTATATAACATATATATATAACATATATATATAACATATATATAACATATATATGTATACCATTTATATATAACATATATATATATAACATATATAATATATATATATAACATATATATATATAAATATATAGCTATATAACATATATATATATAAATAACATATATATAACATATATATATATATATATAAATAAATAGATAAATAAATAAATAAATAAATGAATAAATAAATAAATAAATAAATAAATAAATAGTTAAATAATATATATATATATAACGTTTCATGGAAACCATCAGTATTTGGTGACGATAGACCCTGCCACCATGCCAGCTAAAGAAACACTGCGGGAAGTGGAGATCTCCACAGTGCCATCGGGTCGTTTTCGAACCTCAGCCAGGTGGTAAAACCCACACACTGCTGGTGCTACTTGGGGATGTAGCGGGCGAAGACCAGCCATGCTGCTGTCAAGACCCAAGAGCGGTCTGCTACTTGGGGAGTTAGCGGGCGAAGACCAGCCATGCTGCTGTCAAGACCCAAGGGCGGTTATATGCTAAGAGTGGTACCCTATAAATTATACTAAGCGGGTATACAAACCTTGCAACTAAAATATGGTTATATACTAAGATGGGTTTGTCCATATTCGTAGTGGTACCCCAACGGTCCCCCAAATAGATATTCTAGAAAACTGACCAGCTATTGGGGGTACATCATTTATGGACAACCTCAAATGATCCAAGCCCGAAGGAGGTGCTCTCTGGGAAATTTCCCTCACAACCAAAAATCCACCATGTTCAGCGGGTTTTCAACTTAAAACTGATGATCTTCAACTTCCAGGCTACCAGAGGGCAACTCAGATGGTGAAGACCCAAAAATGAGGCCCCTGAAATGGCGCAAGCTTTTCCCCGAAAGCACCATGACAAAAGGGCCTGAACTCCTGTTGTCCGATCAAGTGCTCGACCAACTGGGGTGGTAATGCCAGAAAAACTCCAGACATCACCTATCATCATCTATCCGATACGGGTTGTTGATGGCTCTTGCCACTTACATCCATAGAAACTACATTGAATTCTTCTAGAAAAAACTCCAGAGAAGTACATGAACTCCTCTGGGAAAAACTCTCTCATGGATGCTTAGTCAAAGGCTCCACACCAACACCACACCACTTCCAACATCAACACCTGACAACCAAACGGTGAAGGGCATGAATGCACCAGCCACCCAGCCACCCGTGTTTGGGAACCGGACCCAAAAGCGCGTGTCCGGCCAAGGAAGAGAAGGGCCAGGGGCACCTGGAGCTACGCAGCACTGATGCGGCCATGTAGCGTCATCGGGCTGGTTGATGGGAAAATCTACAGGAAACCCAGGAAACCCTTGTTCCAAGTGCCACTTAGTACCAGTTATCTACAGGAGTTCCTGGGGAGTTCCTGGAGATTTTTCCATCAACCATTTCTGGGATACATTGGTAGGATGCTTCAAAACCAAGTGTACTTTATCCCCGTGCTCATTTTTGGATTGGCAACATTTCGGCAGCCAACATGTCAAACGTGTGTATGCGATCGTATATGTATATGTTCAAAAAATATCATGATACAAATACATATCAAAGATGTATATATGTAATCTTGTGTATTGTAGAAATATGCTCAAAGGAGTGTGAAATAAATTGAAGAACCCGTCCGTTGATTTCCTGCTAAATGGGAGCGCACTCAAGTCAAAGATGTGACATCTGCGAAGAAAGATTTGGACGCATGAATCATCCCAAACAGCACACCCAAGGGACCGGCAAGGGGACCCCGTCCATTACAGCAAGCGCACTGGTGCCACAAGGGCACTGCTGACCGCTCCCATCTTCTCAAAACTTCATACGGCAGTGGTTCCCCATCATTAACCATTGTTTTATCTATTATTATTGCTTATGATCCCCCACTATTGGTTGGTTAATAGTGACCCACAGCCATACCATGACCTTTCGACCATCACCAGTAGCCCAACCTTCCATCGCATCGTTTCTCTGCCGGGACCTTTTGACCTGGCGCAGTGATGGTCGATATACCCATGGCTTATCGTTAACGGTATCTTTGCCTGTATAATGATAGTGGGTGAAATGATCAATACAGTTGCTGGGTGAGAATTAACAATATTTGACAATATTGTTTGATAGTAATATCGGTTTATATACCCAACATGATCAACATTTCTGGGCACAATTTAACAAAACCTGGTTGGATCCACAGTCTGACAACGGAAATCATCGTCACAGTTCCTGGTGAAATACTCAGAAATGCCTTCTCGAAATGTCATTGGTTGGTTGGTTGGTTGGTTGGTGGGTTGGTTGGTCGGTTGGTTGGTGGGTTGGTGGGTTGGTGGGTTGGTGGGTTGCGCTTCTTGTTGTTGCGCTTCTTGTTGTTGTTGCGCTTGTTGTTGTTGCGCTTCTTGTTGTTGTTGCGCTTCTTGTTGTTGTTGTTGGTTGTTGTCGTTGTTGTCGTTATTTTTGTCGTTGCTGGGTCGACCCTGATCTTCTTCCCACAAATGTTCTCAGCATGTCTCGACTTGGCGCTACTTCCCCGCCTGGGCAACGGCGGGGGGGGCTATCACTGCGAGACCTGTCACCAGCCAAGGGTCTCTGGGTATACTCTCTGGCGGACTAAGATGGAAGTGGCAAATTTACCATTTACAATGGTTTTATCATGTTTTACCATGTTTTACCCACAGTGAAAAACAATGATCTTTAGCTTCCAGGTTGGTTTACCAGAGGGCAAGTCATCGCAGATTGTCGATGATAGACCAAAATACTGAGATGGAAGTGTGTGTGAGAAATCTAAGGGCAGTCTGAATTATGTTTTCTGTGAATGCATGGATGTATAAGCCTGTGTGTACGTCAAGTATGTCTGCATGTTTATGTAAGTCTGTATGCCTCTTACAGGCATGCATGAAGTGCTCGATATAAACTTAGGTAAAACATATCAATGAGTGGAGTGAGCAAGCAATGAAATGTTCAAATGTTTTCTAGACCAACCATCTATTGCTAGATCCAAGCTGGGAGAAATAAAAAACAAATGATCTGGACGCAGCGTATGTTTTCAATTTGTTTCAGATTGGAAGGTAATTGGCAACGGATACTTCCAAACAGAGTTGGTACCCCTGATACTGACTTGCTGCTTGGATCCTTCCAACCAAAATGTCCTGCTTTTTCCCTCGTTTGTTTAAGCACTGATTGAAGTATTTGCCAATAGGGATTTCCTTTCTGAAAGCATCCAAAAACTACTTTTCCGCTATTGCGCCACATTTACACATGACAAATTTGGATGTAACTTGATGGAATCTGCAGAGACAAAAATTTGGGAACTAAACCTCGAAACTCAACACGATTTCAAAAAGGAAATCGGGATACCATGGGACACCTTGGCAAGAATCCATTTTGGCACGACTTTATGTTGGAAATCGGGTCAAAGGTAGAAAGCGCAAAAAGGCAAATCACAGAGCGAATTGAAATGCCAAACAACCAGAGCATGAACATCCCTTATGTGACACTTCTTGTGTATCCTTGAAATATCCGGGGCAAGTATCACGCCGTGGATTCTTGGACCTGTTCCAAAAGTGTTTTATATGTATTTTGCATCACCTAGACGTACCCAGACCTATATAGTCTGAAATCCACCTTCTGTGAACTTTCGGTCATGAGATATGTTGATTGCGTCCCCCTGATACTAGTTACACTTACACATAAATCTGAGTTCGCCCGGTTCGGGTTTTACATCTAAGCGTACTTGTGGAGCATGGTGAAGCCAACACAATACAGTATACCACATACATATATATATATATATGTATATCATATATGTATATGTATATGTATATGTATATAGATATATATATATATATATATGTATATGCATATATATTATCTGCAAATATTTCCCAAGTTTTCGCACTTCATCGTAGTCTCGATGTCGGCTGCGGCGTTGCGGCCTTTGCTACGCATGTCCCTGGCACGGGACGTGCCAGCGGCTGCCCTTGGCCACAAAGCGCTGCGCCCATGACTCAGTGTGGTGCGGGAACACCGCGCCAATAGGGGCGATGACAGCGCCGCCATGGCGCAACGTCAGGAGAAGCGTTGCTGCTTGGGTTCAACTAAGCTAGGTGCATAACTATGAACTGAGTTAGTTGTACTTGGTTTCAACTATGTCAGTCCGGAATTCAGGATATTCTAGCAACTAGTGTATCTAGTTAGTGAAGATATTCTATCAACTAGTTATAGGATCATTCTGGAGCAGAATATGCCCAATGTTCATCAATGTTTACAGTATTTCAACATATCTCAACCATCTATCTCTTGAGTCCGATTTCATGCTCCAGGATGGTTGTAGGTCTTTGAAACCATTCTTGCCCTTTCTCTCACTTATCCAGCTTCAAAGCCATTGAATTCTGGTCGCATTTCAGATTCAAGGCCATTGAAACAAGTCTGATGCCTGGCAAGCAGGATTCTGTTGGATTGTTCTCATCTGGGGCAGTGTACCTTGTAAAGCTCGGCTATGGTTCGAAGCTTGAGTGGTAAGCAGCAATGGTTTTGCAGTCATGGTCTGCCGGTGGTACTGCGATTCACGACTTACAAACCCACAGTTTTCGTGCCAAAGTTTTCAGACAACCATCATTCTTTCGGAGGCAATTTTATAGAAACATATAACATATATATATATATTCAATATCATATATACATATATATATATATATCATATACATACAAATCTCATATACCTCCATCTCACAAGGTCTCAGCGATTGAAGGCTTCCATGCATCATCGTGGGACCATCGTGGACACCAACGTATCAAGGTCCCACTGAGGTGAACGAGGTGCCCCAGATCGACACGACATGACACGACCATCGCTGCCCCCACCGCGCTTCCCGCAGCGTTTTTCAACGGCGGCAGCGGGGTCACCAGAGCGCGACCGCCGGAATCGACGTCGAAGTCATCGGTGATCAGCGATGGGTTCTCAAGCCATGGGAGTACCCGGGGTACACCAAAAATGGTTGGTTTGAGACTATGAATGGTTGGTTTGAGACTATGAATGGTTTCATCTTGGAGGATTTAGGGGTACCCCTATGACTTGAGAAACACCCCGATAAAACAGAGTTATTGTGGGGTGGATTTTGATGACAGCAGCTTATATCGAAGTAACCCGCGGTTAGTAAAACGCTGAATCAGTAGATGTCTTGGTTTCATAAGTGCAATTTCAAATCCAGCAAAAGAACCAGAAAGTATTACATCAATATTGACATCATGGTCGTCCCGAGCAGCTCATCATTCGTTGATTTCAACGACAGCGGGGCGGCCCTCAGCCGAAGTGGCTCCCCCCCCCCCCCCCGGGCTCACGGACGTTGGGGTTGGGATCTTTGGGAAAATCCCGGATGCGCAGCTTGAAGTACCTGCGCTCAAAAGGAAGCTGGGAACCCGTCTGGCAAGTGAAATCTGTGAAAACCCGTAGGAAAACCATGGGAAACCATGGGAAAACCATGGGAAACCCATGGGAAAACCATGGGAAAACCATGGGAAAACCATCGGAAGACCATAGGAAACCCATGGGAAACCCATGGGAAAACCATGGGAAAACCATGGGAAAACCATCGGAAGACCATAGGAAACCCATGGGAAACCCATGGGAAAACCATGGGAAAACCATGGGAAACCCATGGGAAAACCATGGGAAAACCATGGGAAAACCATAGAAACCATGGAAACTCAACAGATTTTAAGTAGGGAAACCCTGGGAAACTATGACGATGAGTTCATCTCTCCAGTGAAAATTCATGAACCACCCCAACAGACGCCGATAGTAGGGCTTCTTCACCGGTTGTTTAACTATTCAACTGTTCCTGATAATTCTAAGTCCTTGATTTGTGGGCTTACCAGTCATGATCTATTGGAGTACCAGGAGGCCTTGCCTTGGGGGGGTTGGGGTTATCAGCCCTTCTAACGACATCATGGGCCAAACCAGCCATCAATCTGTCAGATATTACCAAGGGCGTACATCCCCCTTTATGACAAGACTAGCAACACATCTTTACGAATCTATTTTGTAATGTTGTTTGGAATATGTGAATACACATCAGTAGTTCATATTCTTGGTCTGTATATGTCTGTATGATTCACACACAAATATTGCAGATTCACGCGCAAATGATACGTATGATAGGTGCTATCGACGCCATTTAGGATGCATTCCCGAAACCACCATAGTACATACACCAAAGTTCTGTAAGGAGACCACCATCAATAGTCAAGGTTCAATGCACAGATTGACTGACCAGTTCATCTTCGGTACTTAGCAATCATTGATTGTCAAAGCCGTGGGTCATTGCAAAAACGATCCTTGTGTTCACATCCGAAAAATGCCAAGCTTGCCAGCCTGTCGGATGGAAAAGGTGTTGAGTGGTGCTACTTAGTGTTGAGCTGTGCTGCGCCTGTAGAATATGCCCCCTGGAATGATACGTTTCGCCGGAAACCCTGCCCCTGCCATCCCCTGGCCCCGCCCCCTCTTCATCTCTCTTCTCCATCTGCTCAGCTCTGCTCTCATGCTTTCCTTTTCTGTCCCAATGAACTGGTACGATTTCTTCCAAGGGTGAAGGGCTCAACGCAAGGCCACCTTCTTCTCTGTTCTTTCCTCATCTTCTATTTATAGTTATACTTCTATAGGTATAGCATGGTATAGCTATAGTTGGTTGCAGCTAGTTCTAGTTGGGTCGACCCCTTCTTGCCACCCAACTACCTGCTGACAACAAGGATTCTTTTTGATCGACTTCCCGACCCACGACAATCTTCAAGGGACCCAGGCTTATGCAGATGAAACTCGGGTGGCACGTGGCCGTGCGAATCATCTTCAGCATATCCACTCGATGGACATAGTCGATCTTCTTCGAGTTCCTGCACGGCATTTGGTGACCATGAACCGATCCTTTCCAGTGGAGGATTTGCCAAAACAAGCAGGTGCACTTCAGTAGGTGTTTCATGTTTGACAATTCATCCACTGCAGGTTTGAAAATAATTGATGCGTATATGATTGTGAGTCTGTAGGGCTTTGTGTCATGCATATGTATGGAAAAACGGAGGTTGTCACACTACAAACTTGTCAATTTCGGCGCTCGCAGCGCCCTCTGATGTATGGTTATACAATGGTTGAGGCGTGCGTACATCCAGAAATTCCAGAGAAAAAACTGTTCGAAACCTCGTCAAGGCTATCTTTCCAGCTGTTCTCCCTCCATGTCATGGGCAACATTTGGGACATCTTGGGACGAATACAAATGTGGATCGCTTATGTTGCCGTGCAGGTGCAAAGGTTCCTACATGGCTGTGAGTCGAAATCCTGTACCCCTGGTTCGCCATCGCTCATCATCGTTTTCCCCATTCTTGTTGGTTACTATCCCCCACTAGTTGGTTGATTAAAGCCTTGACCCGTAGCCACAGCTGGTATATATCCCCTATGAAATTGCTGGTTATCATCCCCTATTATGAACCATTAACCAGCAATTTTTCCCTATGAAATTGTTGGTTGGCTAATATTGACCCCTGGTTCGTTGCTTATTATTGTTGGTGAGATCCCATCATTATTGTTGGTTATTATTGTTGGTTATTATTGTTTGTTGGTTATTGTCAATATGTTGGTTTATTGATTATCATTAATATTTTTGTTGGTTATTGTCATTATTGTTTGTTATTATTGACCCCTGTTTGGTTTATATTGTACCCCTGGTTGGTGAGATTATCCTCCATTATTGACCCAGTTCGCCATGGCGCTGCGCTCCGCAGGCTCTGAGTCCCCCAGACTTCTTGTCCAGCCAGCTCCGGCGACGTCGCTTCCTGGCGCTCACAACTCAACCAGGCGGCCGTGCGAAGGCGCACCGAGCTGTGGATGGGTTTTTTCTGGAGGTTTGGTTCAGCGATTTCTTGGAGTCATCAGCATTTCTTGGAGTAGTCACGAAATCAAACATAGCTGAATTTTGTTCAGTTCTGATTTTTTTGGAGTCACGAGTGAAGATAGCGTTGGATATAAAACTGATTAGTTTCGAGATGTCGACAATGGTAATAGTTGCTATACTGCTCATGTCACAGGGTTTCGCAGTCCCAAGTGCCAACGCCCAGGATGTTGACAAAGGATTAGCACAGCTCAAAAACGTATCCCTGACCGTCCCTGACCTTCCCCTATCATGTCAACATAGTGTGTTGATGGATGTTGTGAGTTGGATGAGAGGAACCAGCCTCAAAAATATGATCTGACTATATCTGATTACATATTTGGGTACAGGTCTCAAAATGGGGATACCTCCAAATCATCTAATAAAAGTCACCTATAGAACGAAACCAACCATTGTTGGGATCCTCTATTTTGAGAAGCCACCATATGATAATCACCTCTTGGAGGGTGAGTATCAACATCGGATGATTAAGAGAACTGCCACTGACATCAAGTAACTCCTGACTCATATGGCTTTGGGTCAAAACCCCTGGTTCCCCCATCATGAACCGTTGTTCTCGCTATAGTTTTGTGGTCATCATCCACCATTTTTGATGGTTAGCATTGACCCATAGCCATGTTCGGTCTTCACTTGTGATGGTGCTGAAGTGTCCAGGCGGAGCGGCTGACCGGTTCGTATGGCATGAACAGCTGGATGTGGTTGGGAATCATCCACAGGATCACTGCCTGGCATCCTATTACCAATCTGAATATCATCATCATCATCATCATCATCATCATCATCATCATCATCATCATCATCATTTGGTGTTTTCTCAGGTCACAGGGGGGTATTCCAGCATATCAATCATGTATAGGTAAGAAAGCAACCATTTTTGGGGTTCCCTATGGCTTGAGAACCACCATATGGTTGGTATCTCCACCTAGTTTTGTTGGTGATTCCCCCTGTTATCAACCACGATTGATGTTTATAAGCCCTACTATCAAATCATCATATAGCTGGTATATCCCCTATTATTGGTTATTGCGCCCTATTCTTAACCACTATTCTCCACCATTAACGATAATTATCCATTACTAACCATCATTAGCGACCTACTTACCATTTTCAACCATCATACCATCATTACTTACCATCATTAACGATCATAAGCCCTATAAACCGATGATTATTACTACTGATAAAGGGCTTATTATCAAACATTATCATTTACCATTACATATCATGGGATTTAGCATTACCATTCTAAACCAAGCATGAGAGTTTTTGCTGGATTCGTAACCAGTATTCTCCACGATAAACCAACCATTATTGTCATTCGTATCCATATGAACCAACCATTGATAATCATCCATTATAACAACGACTATTAATGATTAAACCATGACTGCTATAAATCCTACAACCATTTTGATTTACCATTATTATGTACCATTGGCCATTTATAAGCCCTATAAACCAACCATTTGGCTGTGGGTCAGTTCACCCTGTACCTGTGGTTCCCCCATCAGCAAAACCATTGTATTCCTATCATTGTTGGTGACCATCCTCCATGGTTGTTGGTTGATCAACTGCCTGACCCATGTGTATACTACAACAACCATTATTTAATGATTTCGAGCCCTATAAACCGTAATCCCCATCAAACCAACCATTAAACCGTAATCACTATCAAATCATGGCTGTTGTAACAACCCTAATCATCCATGATTTGGCCATGATCTACCATTGTCAACCACCTTTACCATTGTAAAGCAACCACTATCAATGATGATTAAACCATGACTGCTCTAAATCCTATAACCATTTTTGATTTTCCACCATCACTACAGTAATATCTACCATTAAACATTTATAAACCTTACAAACCAACCATTATTACCATTAATATAGGGCTTATTATCAACCATTATCATTCACCATTATCATGGGACTTAGAATTACCACTATAAACCAACCACTGTAGTTTTTGCTGATATATCCCCTATTATTGGTTATTACCCACTATTCGTAAGCATTCTTCTCCAGGACCTTCAACAAACCAACTATCATTGTCAATGGTATCCATATGAACCAGCCGTTGAGAATCATTCATTATAACAACGACTATTAAAAATGATTAAATCATGGCTGCTATAATAACAACCCTAATCATCCATGATTTGACCATTCTCTACCATTGTAAACCAACCATTGGTCACCACCAATCCACCGTCACCAAGGCCATGGATCCACAGCTTCCACAGCACGCGTCGCCCGGATCCGTCGTTCCGCCCAGGTGCCCGTCGCGCAGCCGCGAGCGCCGCCGCTGCCATCCGAAGCGCGACAAACGGAAACGCTTCAGCACCTCGAACCGCCGTGCGAAGCACCGGTGGAGATGCAACGGTGGGGCTCCCAAGCCTTAGAAGTGGCGGCTAAGCCATTGAACTAACGGTTAGTTGTGGTTCATTATGGTTAATTATGGCTAATTATGGTTAACTAATGATTGTAAATTGGTTTAGAATGGTTAATAATGATCATAATCTGGTTAATAAGCCATTTAACTCTCGTTGTATCCACCATAACGAGTAGTTCGCCTATTGATTCACCAACTTGGCTAACTAGGGAGCCCCACCTTGTCAGCTACGGTGGATGGTATCAACCAAGGCTGGTGAACCTTGCTTAGTGATGGACCATGATGGATTGTTTTCATGCTAGCTGGGCGATAAGCTTAGCATTAACCAAATGGTTGATAAGCTGGTACATGATGGCTTATGATGGTTGATGGTGTTATATAAATGATAATGATTCATTGATGATTCGTTAACTGGTTGATAAGGTGGCTGAATTATTATGATACTGTTCAGATAAATTCGTAGTGCTTCGCAATACTGGATGATAGTTGAAGATGGCAAGAGAACTGTTGCGAATGGCAAACATGTTAGTTGATAACGGATAACGAGCTGGTTCTGATGATGAATAAGCTGGTTAACTACCATTTGGTTAGGCCACTCCTAGCAGCTCCAAACCGCTCCCCCTTTAAAGGGCCTTCAAAGGGATACCCCTGGCTCCAAGCAGCTCCCTCCCTCCCATGAATAAGCTGGTTAATAAGCTCCCAGCAGTTCATAAAAGTCAAATAACTCAACAACATACAGCAGTGGCTGAGCAGTCATGCGTGTTGATTTCTGCTGACAGCAAGATAGTTGATGATCGATCATTACTGATGCGGATTGATATTAGATCATAATAGACCAAGTATGACCAAGTAATAATGGTGATATATAAGACTTTGTTATAGCAATCATTTAAGTGTAGTTTGAGTGTTGGTACTCTTCATCGTGAATGTTATAAACCACTACTGGTGAAACTCGAGCTAATGTTGATATAACTCTATGTTCCTGATCATGATCAACCATCATATACTGTATGCACCTGGACTCTAGTCAAATCTTATGACATGTGATCACATTATCATGACACAATCACCCTAAGTACATCAAAATGATGAACCACTAGTGCAAATCATCAACAACACATTCTCAACACAACTTTTCAAGTTGATCAAGTGATCCCTATTGTTATCCCCTATGAATCCCTATCATTAATCATTAATATTTTTCAAAATAGATTAATCATGATGAATCCCTATTATTATCCCCTATAAATCAATAGTATTAACCAGTAAGATAGAGCTACATGTCTTCCTATCTTGCTCAAAGTTTCACGCGCCTCCGCGTGGTTGCGGTTCTTGGTGCTTCGCTGCCGGTTTTCCACTTCCAAGGCCTCGCACAGGGTTGGCGGAGATGGATAGAGAGTTTCGGGGGATGAATTGTTTGCTTCAGATGGATGCCATTGACAAGAATGGTTGAGTATCCATCTCCTCCGCCATCTGTTTTAGAATCCATTGACACACTGGTTGATACTCATTATTTGGTCAATGGCATATAGTTGGCAATGATTAAGTACCAATGGTACTCATTCTATGTACCCCCTATTTTAAGTCAATGGTTGGTTTAAGAATATATGGCTATGGGTCAATATTAAGCAACTAATAATGGTGGATAATAACCAACAAACTATAGGGAAAACAATGGTTATGACAGGGGAAGCAGGGGTACGGGGTTTTGACCCACAGCCATATAGGGGGTACATAGAATGAGTATCCATTGACACAATGGTTGGTTTATAGTTATGGTTTGTACCATTGACAAGAATGGTTGGCTTGTGGTTATAGTGGAACAAAAGGGTTAAGAATAAGGGGTACATAACCCAATAATAGGGGATATACCGGCTATATGGCGATTTCATAGGACTTAATTTGGTCTTTTTGTCCATTAAGAGTGGTTGATCATAGGGGAAATCACCAACAAGAATAGGGGGATATACCAACCATATGGTGGTTTCTCAAGCCAGTTTGGGAACCCTCGAAGTGATGGTTGGTTTATTACTAAAAACGGTTGATAAACTCGATGATTGGCCTTGGATAAACACCCATTCCTGGATACCATTGGTGAACTCATGTACGATATAGCAAACGATGCAGATTCAAGCTGGTCAACTGTAACAACTTGATTCATTGATGGTTCATTGGCCGGACAATTTCGGATCAATCATGGCCGGAGAAACTGAATCATTGGTGATTTTGTATGTACACCCATGGCAAGGGAAGCAACGCGAAGAATCTCCGATTTCTTTGTCGGGCATTCCATCCTGGTGGGGGAATGGACGGGATAGTCAACAGCTAAATGAGATACCATAGGTGTGTACTCATGTATGCTCCATATCAGAATGATCAATGATCCCCCAGACCTTGGCTCACACGCTCAACCAATCATCCCAACAGAGATCTTTGAATGGTTGGATCACCACACCCTCTATGCAATCAAACTTTTGGTGCGCCAACCAAAATTTCCGCTGGGGCGGCCGGCATATCGCCGATTGCGGAAGTGGTTCACCACGTTCATGATCTTGTACCTCCGGTGCTCCAACCCCGCTGGTCGCCGGTACCAAGCGGTGGAATCACAGAGATACCTCGCGACACTAAGGAAGTGGTTATCAGCCTGGCGGCCGAAAATAGTGTATCGAATCAAAAAACCAAGTAGCGACAACTGCAAGTAATGAATGGTCACTATTGATTCCTTCCTTGAACCATGTTGAACCTGTCCTTGATTCGAACAGCACATTTTTTTCAGGTCTTGAAAAATTCACCTCGCAGCCTACTGTTCAACTCCGACAGTGTGAAATCTTTCAACGATCGCCGGACACACCTGAAGTCTCACTGGAAGCGTCTCCACTTCGATCAACATGGATATCAACGATTGAAAATTCATTGAAAATCGAGAAAAAATCAAGGTATTACATTATTACATCTAACTTTTGTCGAAAAATCCTGCAAATTTGGATCACCTGTTGGAGTTGAAAATTCCAAGGTAGACAACTCCTGTATCACACTTCCCCACGGAGGCAGCCCCTCGTGGCACCCTCGCATCTGCATGGGGAAGGCCTTGAACCTCGGCGGCGATTGGATTGCCGAAGGGCACCTGGTTGTGCATCCAAATGGGTGTTTCTCAAGCTATGTGGAGCCCCCAAAGCTATCTACCTTTGGTTGCTAACAAGGGGATCACAAGCAATAACAGGCGATATACCAACTATAAATGGTTGGTTTACTGCTTACAAATGATTTATAAGCTGGATGATTTTATCTACCCTTATGACTTGAGAAGCCACCAAATACTTTCTGTTGATGGCCTGATAGTCCTTGATGATTACTGATAAATGAGTGCTACTCAGATTGATTGCTTTTTATCTTGACGATTACTATGTCTGATATTGAAGCACTATGATACACTGCACTGAATTTCTCTGCCACAGCAAAAGGAATCTGCTGGCCCATACTGGAGGTGGCCACGAGCCAAAACCATCACTCAAATTGGATCTACCAAAATTGAAAAAATTTGTTCTTCCCCACCAGCCCTTGTTTTCCGTGTTATTCCCTATCAGTGTTGGTTATTAATTATCCCCCATTATTGGTAGGTGAATATTTACCCACAGCCATACGCATCTAAGATCTAAAGGAAATGGTGGCCCCACAGCCACTATTATTGGTGGTTATTTTCCCACGTGAAATCAACTATTATTAATGGATATAAGCCATGTAAAGGATGACAACTGCGAGTATCCCCAGCTCAGAAACCACCAAGCCATCAACGCCGAGTCTCTGAGCCGCCGCGATGGGCCTGGCAACGACAGCCCCCAAGCGTCACGCAAGGACCAGAAATGGAGGCATGTTCGACCATAGATTTGCATCATAACGTTCGAACAAATTGGAAACCTTTGGAAAAATATGGAATTTCACTGACTGTATAAGTTTACTGTATCACTGCTAGAATCATGTATAGAATTCACTCAAGTGAATATGAATAATCACGTGGAAATCGGCGGTGTAATTTTACTTCATCACAAATAAGTGCAAACATATTAACTTTGATTGAAGGGAAGACTTACTTTTCACCCATTGACTGCCAAAATGTATTCGATGTTTGAAATCTCTTGTTTTCCATACCGAGCTAATGAACAGGTTTCCGGTCCGGCTTCAAACTTGGAGTAAATCTTGCTGCAATACAATTTGGAAGCTTGCTCTGCGATATTGGCAACTGCACCTGTTATGAAAACTTGCATGCGCGCCTACCTGTATGTTTAAACTGTCTGTGCCTGCACCTATGTCTTGTTTTTTCAAAAAAACAACCGATATACTACTGTTATACTATACCATACTAAATATACCATTCAATTCTTTACTATACTGTACCAGACCAGACCAAACTGGACTATTTCATACCACACCATACAATACCATACTAGACTGTGTAAATATCGATTTTTTGCAGACCTTGGGGTGGTGCCTCAACATTTCAGTAGGACAGTCTATTGCACTGCGCAGCGCAGTGCTGGTCTGACCCAAGCTCCTAAACGCAACCCAAATCCTATTTGTCCCGAAGCTTTGTTGCAAATACTACGTACTAGAAAACATGATAATATGAGTTTCTCCGAAAGTGGTCATACCCCAAACCACTGTTTCCGACATGGTTTTATAGCTGCCTGAATTTACCCTAGCACAGTCTCCAGGACCCGCAGGGGGATGGGACCCCCATGCCCCACTCTTGCCTTCCAAGGGCACAGCCGCCAGCGCTGGCGGTAGAAACCAATCGAGACCAAAGGCGCCCTGAAGCAGCAGGGTTGTCGGCGGGGGCATCCTTCCACAGCAAGGTGACAGGGAAGGAATCAGGAAACTCTTTGTCCAGAAGCTGGGGCATCCTCCAGCTATGTAAGGTGAACAGAGGGAAAGAATCAGGAAACTCCAACCGACTCGCAGTTTCAAGAGGACCAGCCATGGGGGTCCAAAAGAGTCCCAGAGAGTTGGGGAGCTAAGAAAAGCATTGGGAGGGAGAGCTCTTCAGCATTCACCTTTGTTCGGGAAATGTACAGCCAGTATGTAGCTGAGTCAACGGTGATGCAAGCCATGAAAGAAGCGACAAAAATGCTGAGCCGGTCCCGGCCTGCGAAGCCCCATGTTTTAAATCAATAGGACGTTGAACATCGTTGAACCATGCAGATTCCCACGTTTCGATGCTTGGTATGTTGGCTGCCAACATTCCAGCAGTACCGGTGCCCTGACTGCCGGCAACCCAGGGCCTGACGCAGAGCCCACCACAGGAAGGCTCCGCCTTGACAACCTCAACCAGGACGGGTCTCTGGGATGCTGGCAGCAAAAGTTGCCTCTTTAAAATGAACACATAGATTGATTTAACCATTCAAAGTTGATCTCCGGAAGAGATTGATTCAAACCATGATGAACAAATTTTTCTAAGATGTTCTGAACAGATGTCGTTGGGTGGTTCAGGTGCTCTAAGCGTTCGATTCTCGTTCCAAGACAACTGTTCTAAGTAGATGTTGGCGTTCGAAGTGTGAGTGCACCTTGATGCTGCGCCAAAAGCAGAGCGGCAAAAAACTAGCTGGCGAAGTCTATGCTTCAGCGTGAGGTGTTCTTCGGCTGTTCCATGCTGTTCCATGCTGTTCCATGTATGTTGGTTTCCAAACAAGTTGGGCAAGCGGCGGCCAAGGTCCAACATGGTCCGACTACATTTAGGGTGTACATAAATGTGACGATTTGTTGGGGCCTCAAACCAAATAGCAACACACAGGGCCCTCCAGGCGTAAAGTTCACGTTTAGACATGTTCGACCAACTCCGATGCCACTTCTCACAGACCTGCACCACATTTGCAGCTTCCAAACAAGTAGGGAATATGTGTTTGCTGCATCCAGACGTGTCCATGAAGGTGTCGCAAATTCCAACGGACTGGGATGTATTTCTTTGGGATCAAATGGGATCCAATGTTTGCAATATGTTTCCTGATCAGAACATCCATTCTTCAAAGGGGGAAAAGAAAACGATGGCAACAGGCTCTCCAGCTGGATATTCCTCCAGCTGATTTCGGAACTCTTGTCCAAGTACTATTCGTCGGACATCTGATCCCAACAAGGGTAAACCAATCATGTAATAATGCAGGTATTCTCTTGGTATATCTACGCAAGGGGAAGGGAGCTTCGTTAACAACTGCAATTCGTTGCCCAGAACGCATCAAAGTTAATCTCTTGGGGTACAATTTTACTGGGAAACAAACGCTTTTGGGGGAGACCCCCTGTCACTCGACCAAGGGTTTAGCTTCATCCAGGGTTGGCATTACCAAAAAAGCGAGTGGTTTAGCGAGAATTGGTCGGCTCAGGGATTCCAATGATGGATCAACAATGATCGAAGTATCAGGTTGGACAGCTTTTATCTTCCACACCACTTCCTGAAGGAATGAAATTACTTGAGATGTGTTTCCAACATTTTTCGTCCTCAATCATCATCAGGACAATGGATTTTTTCAGGACTTCCACAACGGCCGTTTGGAGTTGCTGGAGCTTGACAGGAGCCGTCCAGAAAAACCGCATTGGGTCAAGTACTTCCGTGGCTATCCAGCAGAAAAACGATTTAAAAAAAAACACGTGAAAAACACAGCTGCCATCATTTCAAGACCCTCTTTTAGAGACATTGTTGTTTTTTTAACTATCAAACATTAACCAACTGGAAGCGTTTCCATCAGTGATGCAACATCTGTAATTGTTTAATTATCAAACATTAACCAACTGTGATGCCACTAACCCTAGACATTATCAAACATTATTGAAACAAAACCTACAGTGTCATCAGTGTCATCCACATGCAATCGAGGCACATCGGGCAGCGTGCGAGACAAGCCCGCGTGGCTGCGGGAAAGATGGCGGTCGCCATGGCCGCGCGGTGGTGCAGATCTCAAGATCCACATGCAATGCTTGTGGCGGCCATGGATCAAAAACCAACCAGATAGTGATCTTATTGATAATTGATTGATAACTCAGATAACTGAGATAATTGATGATAATTGATAATTGATGATAATTGATGGCTTGATGATAAAACCCAAATAATGGATCTTATTGATAATTGATGAGAATTGAAAACTAAGTTATCCACAATGTGATCCTGTTGATAACTCAGTGATCACAAAGTAGGCACCTTTTCTCGGTAGACCAGTAAATGACAGACCGTTACTCGTGGGACTGTGTTGGAGGAAGATGGAAAAGGTCATAACATTGTCGTTCATGGCGATCAGCAAATCTGCAAGACAAAAAGGGCATGAAGAATCTCTGAAATACAGCATGGAAAGTGCCCAAGGACCAAAAATCCATCTGACGATGCACGAATCTCACGTATCAGACGCGCTGCGAATTGCAAGAATCATCCGGTGCACCAGTTTGGCAAAAGTAAGGTATTTGTTCGGTGTAGTCATCCTAAAGTAGCTGGAGGACATAATAATACACGAAATGATATGAATAAACAATACTAATCCCCAAATAATGTAATCCTTTGAGGCCTGGAGCAGTCAAAGCCAGTTTCTGCTTCTTTCAACGAGCCAAAGGTTCGGGAGACAAGGCTCAAGCCTACAGCCGTAGGCTTGGGAATCCACCTTTCAAGGCAGAAATGGATTTCAACATCGGGATTGTTTGAAATGCCAGTGTTCCCAAGCTTGCGTTGCAAAAGTCCTTGTGGATAGATTTGGTTCATATCAATTCATATCATGTATATGGCTTTGTCCATAAACCCAAAACTTGGCGGATTTTCCTGCGGCAGAATCAGCACACTGGAGGTGATCAGATGGGCGCCCCAGTTTGGACAGCACTACATCCATGCCCAAGTGTGCTGAAGATTCCATCGGCTGAAATGCCACCCTGCCAACCAACCAATTGTTGTCGTTTCCCAACTTTTCAAAAGGCTCAAACTTCGAGAAATTTAACGATTTTTCATGTTTGTGATGTCTAAGAACTTCACAGCTCATGGCGGTATGTCCACACAAAATCCAGAGATGAATTCGCACCCACCATTGTCACAGTCTACAAGGCTGTACGCTGCATCTACCTGGAGTACTACTATCGACGTGTTGGTCCTCATCTTGGGCTCCTAGTAAATATCCTCAGAGGTTTCTCAGAGTACTTGGTGGGAATCCACATGACAGTTGTGACACACTGCGACTTGCTCATGATTATTCATGATGATCCTCACAGGTGAACGGACCGGAATCAGAATCAAACATCAGCAACGATCAATATCCATAATGGGTTGGTTCGCCGTGAATGTGGTTGGTCTTGGGGCCAGCTTGATATCCTCTTCTTGGCAATGAGGAGCTTCACGGGTCACACGCAGGCAAGATCCAAATCTTCATCCGCAAGCGCCCACAACATCGTTTTCCATCGCAACTTTCAGCCCTGTTTGTTCTGTTCTGTTGCAAGCCGTGCGCCCCACTGGTGCTTAAAGAATTGCGTGGCGTGGGCAAACCAACTGGCTGTACAACCATGGCTGCGATGATGTCCGGTGAAGGAAGCAAAATACTAGAATCTAGCAAAAAGAAAGTAACTACATCCACAGGAGAGTGTCTCTTTGCGTCTTGCTGTTTGAGGTCTTGGGAAGTCTGTCCACCTAAGGATTCTTGCACACGCATGTCGAGCTATGTCTACATCCTTATGCTATCTTATGCTTGTCTATGGCACATCTGTGTCTGTATGTATGTACCTATGTACTCAACAAGCATTACCATGCATTACCAGTGCTGTGGTCGCCAGCAGACCCCACATTCACTCTCACTGTATGGCCTACAGCGGCCCACCGACTCAGAGTTTACTCAGTCTTCCTTATCCTCCACTTGTGGGCTGGGACCATGGCGCTGTACACCCAGCAGCACTCGCAGGAAGGACAAGCACTCCAAGTGGCAAATCGCCTCAAAACACCAGACGACGAGGTCCCACCCCAAGCTAATGTCAATAGTGCTGGGAGTACCTAGTAAGGTAGGTTTTCAGGTGATGTTTGCTGAGTGATGCCATCTAGTGTCGTGTAATGTGGGTCAGTGCTGTGTAGTTTAATGTAACGTAACGTAGCGTGACTGGGCTAGCCCCCACTGTGATGAATGGCTTCCCCTGGTATTCCGTACGCAGGCAACAGAACCGGTCGCTATCTGGGCGCTAACAATGATATTAAATGTAGTTTGAGGGTAAGCAGCTCTGCACTTGGAGAATTGGTTCAGTGCTACTCGTGAGAGTCTAGCATCAGCAATACCAACAAGTGCAATATGTACCAACAGAATTCTGAGTATATTCTCATCCCAACAAATGTATGCTCTTTTAGGGTGCTGAATTTTGCTGCATTTGAAGGCCAGCAGTGACCCAAAGAAGGTATGTCCACTCGCTTGTCCAAGCATAGGAGGTACCACACACGGCCCATTCAAGTGGTCCAGGCCGTGTCAGTGATAGGTCTGGGGTTCATTGCAAGGAGGTACCTTGCATTACGTTAGACCGCACTACATCACTTTGCACCTTACACTACTTCGCAATAGTCACATACGAGGACATGCATAAGATTGCAGACCCAACACAATCCAACCGACATAAGGCACGACAACCTAGCAATCATAGGTCAGTCTCCATGAATTTTCATGAGTTTCTCGGCCGAAATCTGGGAGCACCCAACCTCCACTGGCCCGTCCGGGAACTGGTCCGAGTTACCCATGCCAGGGTGGCTGTGGGCAAGATGTCAGTGAAGGGCAAGAACTCTTCCAGGGTGCCCAGGGAACTCACCTGTCTGGGCAGTCTGACTGGTGCCACGGGTGCCCAAATCGTGCCATTGGATACAGTGGTATGCCATGGGATGCCATGGGATGCCATGGGATGCCATGAGTTGCTACCAACATGCGCAATGTGATGATCCCGTGTCCCTTCTCACAATCATAGGCCTGTATACTCGGCTGTTGTGGCTGTAATGAACCCAACCATCAATGTCTACCAGTAAGATTGACCATTCGTAACCAATCTTTAGACTACCTTTGGTGATGAATGTTCGACGGCGACCATGATGAGCTGGCCCCCAACAGACCCCATCTCCAGGCAGTCACAGTCTGCCAACATCATCCAGTCGGGATGTCGGGCTGGCAAATTACATGCGCACATAAGCCCAACACATGCACATGCACATTCATATACATATCTACAAATATCAAATATGAATATGTGCGTATATAATAAAACGAAAAAACACATGAATGTTTATCTATCTAAGATACACAAAAATATATATGTATATATATATATACAGATGTAAATATAAATTTGTGCAGATATAGGAAGATATAGGAAGTCTACAGTATAAATCTACGGCCACCCATCGGGCTATGATCAAGCAACCAGAAAGTATTCAATGGCTTATAACCAATCCTGGTTGGTGGTTTTAACCTCTCCTGAAAATATTAGTCAACCAACCATCAACCAACCAACCATTTGTTAATACTGGCGCAAATAAAAGATTGGTTCAGACCACCGACCAGAACATAACAGTCTCCTGCTGACCCAGCAGGAGAAGTGGTGAAAACCAGGCGCTGCAATCCCCAAAACCTAGGGGTCGAGAGCCAGTAGAAAATTGGGTTATAACTTTATAACAAAAGACGGAAAAGAGTTGACCCAGCTGCTCCCCCAAGCTCTTTATGATGAATTTCTTGACCGATGCGCAGTCAGTAGTTTCTGATCTAAAGCCACTTCTTGGAGCCAATGAAAAAATATTAGAGTGATTTCAATGCTAAAACTATCAAACTATTGAACAAAAAAGGGCCGCAGCAGCATGGTAAGTGTCTGCAGACCACTGAAATCGTACGCATGGGCCATACTTGTCGTCAGTGGGGCATAAAGAGCTCAAGTCCATGTTTAGCAGCACACCATTCAGTGACAATGAAAACACCACAGCCTTTACAACAATCCACAGACTGACTAAAACGATTCAATATGGTGAATAATGGTGGGTTGCCACACGTCAACCGAATTCAACGGTAAGTGCTAAAATGATACATAGACTATAGATAATTCATGATTCAGTTGAGAGGACTTGATATAACATGACATAACTTGTGAATTGGCCAGCTCTTCACCACGTATTGGCAGCATCCGCCCTTGAGCCCCAGCCACCAGGAGGCTCCCAAACAGATACCTGGGAAGATCGATGATCAGGTGGTTGCGCGGTTGTGATGCTTGGTTGATGCTTGGTTGATGCTTGGTTGCGATGGTTGATCTTGGTGGTTGGTTGTGCTGGTTGGTTGGTGAATGGTTGGCTAATAAACCTTCATAAGCGACAATAATGGGCAAAAGGGGTATGCCAACTACAGCTGGTTGGTGGTATGTGACATGTTGTGACGTCTATACATTGAGCTGTGTGATCCACAGCCCAGTTGAATTGGTCGACCTCAAGTTTCAGAAACCAAGCCTCGAAACAACTGGCCCCTGAGGGGAACTGTGCGAATATGGTGATCGCAGAATTGTTACTCCAATTGCCACGCCAAATGTTTTTGGTTGGTTCAAGCATTGTCGAGATCAGGCATGGCGATTCCCATCATCGCTATCATCATCGCTATCATCATCATCATCATCATCATCATCATCATCATCATCATCATCACATCATCATCATCATCATCATCATCATCATCATCATCATCATCATCATCATTGTAAGTCAACGATCAACATCGGTACAGTCAAGATCGTCATCGGGAATATCATCACCGCCACCACGACCAACACCAACCAACACCCATCACCATTGTCAAAGCGCGTGTAGTTGTACACCCCAGGAAACGGTGAGGACCAGCACTTGCCCATCCCACCCAGTTCTTTGCGTCACAATGCCCTTCACCATCCGCATGTATTCAGGTTGGATCGAAAATGAACAAAATGGCGGGCTGTATTGATCAGCATGAGTACAAAATGGATCAGCTGTAGATTTCCATCTCTACTGAGTACAGCTGATTATCTCTCAAGGCAATAGAACAATCATCCAGATCCAAGACCAGTTTCGCCGGGGCCAAACGCGGAGGAGTGCATGCGTTTCCTCTTGGAATGTTTTTAAGAAACCGGTGAGGAATATCGGATGCACAGAATTCAAGAGAAATGCCGAGAAGGTTCTTCCAATGAGTAATTCCAAAGTAGCACTTCTGATATATGTGTGATTGACACTTGTATCGAACTATGCGGGGTTGTCCACAACTGGTGCTAACTGCCTACTACCCATCCAACAATAAACATGATTAACAGGGAAATCGCCAGTGACTTGGGGGTACACCGAGTCTTGGGACAAACCCATATGATGGTTGTTAAAAATAGCGGGCCCTCCAAATTATCCTATATGAACTATTTATTGCTAGCCAACCATTTTTGGGGTTCCCTTTTTTGAGAATCCACGTATAGTTCGCACTCTGTTGAGGTCGATGCTTGGCGTAGGGGTCAGGCAAACCACTCCAGCCAACAACTCACGAGTCACCGTCACGCGCCACGATTGTTGCGAAATCATCTCCCACCCCGCCTCATGGCTACTCAACATATTTCCAAATCCTGGAAATCCCTGGAATTCTCATATGGGTATGGGTCAAAATGATTTACCCCCAATATGACTATTTATAATAGACATCTATTATAAACCAATGGTTTTGGGGTACCCTATTTTGACCCACAACCATATGTTATGCTATGATCGCATGATATCGCATGAGCTTGTTCCCTTGCTCACGATTTTTGTTCGCCACCCAGCAATGTGAACACAGGTTACGCAATCCACCGACGTATGGTTCGGGGGATCAGCTGCTGGTTCAACCGAGGTGCTGCAACAAGAAACCAGCGATGGGAGCCCACATAAGATCGGTGATCTGAGACCGCGTGTGGCAGCGTGGCCCGCAACGCTGCGCATCGGCGTGTGAACTTAAAGGGGCCGTGATCCACTTATTGTATATGTGAATATGTTTATAAGTTATAAATACATATATATATATATATATAAGATATATACATATATATATATATATGTATACATGAATCTATATATATATATGTATTCAAAAAGAAATATATATATATAATTAAATATGGATGGTTCTGGGAGGGTGACCAATGTCTATGTTTTTTTGTTGTACATGTATTCAACGTGTGTATATCAGATAACTACGGCCAACAATACAGTTATGATATGTTTTACATGATTGTTTGCCAACAGAGGCCAATCATGTTCAAGTTTCATGGGTCCACAACCAAGGGGAGGCCTGGATCACCCTCATGCGTTTCCAGTGGAGAAACCATGAATTTCAGGAATCAAGTCAGGATCTGACTGCTAGAGTGCTGCTGACATGTAGCTTGAATCCCCCTACAAAATCATCTCTCTCAAACTCAGCTTTCTTGCCAGCTGCCAACATGCTGGTCACTGTGGCCCGCCTCTCCAATGAGCAGGATGAGATAGCTGGCCATTCCTTGGCCCATCAAAGCTGCGGTAAGCCACACGACCGATTCATTGAGAATCATTGCTTCAATAAGGATTGGATAGATTTGATGGATCCCGGTCCTTAACAAATCTATTAAGGAGGTTGCAGACCCACAAATCCAATAGATGCAATATCGGTTGGCCCCATCCTTTCATTCAATTAGCCAGATATAAACCGGCACAGTTTGGAAAACAACAGGGATGTATTGTAATTTTGAGAAGTAATGTACATGGATCTCACACTCCACTGCCGTAGTAGAAGCCATGCAAAAAAAATGCCCTTTGCTGGACATACGATGACATTGCATCAGCAATCTGCGAATACCAGCTATACCATTGGACTATCACTCTTCGTACCCCAACATCTCCAATTTCTGGAAACACTAAGCTCATCCCTTGCCGGTGAGAATGTTGCACAAGTTAAAAACTGTGATGCTTCTCAAGTTTGGGAACACCAGAGTCATGGCTTCCACAGCCAAAGGTACAACGGTTGCAGCGACGAGGTCATGTGTGGATAACGTTTGCTTTGGTTTCACAGTCATTCTCCAGTGGTTGCATGTTCAGATCTATTCAAATCCAACTAATCACTTGGAAAACCAGTTACACCACACACTTCGACAATGTTCATGCATCTTAATGCCATATCCTATGCACAAACACAACATGCATTCAGAGTGTTAGTGTGCAGGAATGTTTACATGCAAGTACTATATAACCCACTTGTACATATCGAACAAACATGAATGAGTAAGCAATGCTTATAAGCAAAGCTTGGAAGAGCACCGAGTTGCCGTTACGCAATGCTTACACAAAGTTCGTAGTCCCTGCTATCAAATGGGTTATATCCAATAGTACTATGTTTTGGCTGGTTTTTGCTGTTCAATGCCACCAGCAAAAAAACAAATCGAGAGTCCTATCTCATAGTACGGTTTTGGCAATGTGGATTTCATCTGCGAATGATGGCCACCCCCATTGGATGCGGTAAAGCACATGTTCATGGCAAAGGTTTCCTGGCACTTCCAAGTCCTCCTGTTGATGTATTCGAGTACAGCATTTGACAGTCATGGTCACCCAACACGCCGGGCATTTCAACCTGAATGAAAATCACTCCAGCAGTCAACAAATCAAATGGATGCAAATGGTGTCTTCTTAAAATAGGGCCACCCTCACATTCTCACATCATCCAATACCAATCATTTTTAGCAATAAGCCATCCATTTTGGGGGGTCCAATGTTAAGAAACATTCGTTAAATGTGTCCTTTCTTATTTCGCTAATGTCTGGCAACCTTGATGCTCGCCAACTCATGCTCACAATTGACCATCATCATCGTTCATCCTGTCCAAACAACTGTCCGATCCTGGGGGAAAAAAAAAAAACTACTACACCAGCCACCCACCCACCAACAAACCAACCCAACTGTCCGATGTTCCAATGAGATCGATCACAATGCATGCCATCAATAGCCTCCACTTGTCGTTTCGGATCGACTCTGCCACTGACGTGACGTCCAGCCATACCTGACCTGCCATTGTGCCATTGGCTGGGGGGCTAATCGCACTCCACGGCTCCGTTCCGAAGTTCCGTGATTGAAAACCATCAGATGCGTCAACCATCAAATGTTTTGGATCAAAGGTTGAATGCCATACCGGTACTTCTGATGTTCAGCAATCGCAATCCGCGCACTGGGCCATGAGTCACGTAGCCCATGAAGTTCGTACATTGAAGGTGGATCCTCTTTGCTGACACTTTGCAAACATGAGTCATCCACAAATATGCGTGTTGATATGCATTTGTGCACATAAAGTGGTTGATTTAGCTTCACCCATCCCACCAAGTTGTATACGTACCCATGTGCCTCAATTCCACGACATTACAAACATTACTTTGTACATTTAATGGGTTGCATATACTACATGATGCCCTGGGAGACATATTGCGTCATGTCTCATCTATATGTACTTACATACTTAGATACGTATATATATATATATAAATACACACCTGTAAATGACATTACATCATGCCGACGTCGGATTTGTATGTAAAGCATTATGAATCACTACAATACATGACATCAAATGACAAATACATGTTACATCCCACTTCAACAGGCTTTACAAATTTACAAAAAAAAACATGTGTCACACCGAGGTCAGTTGCACTACATTGCAGTGCCATTTAAAAAAAACATGCATACATACGTACATAGATACTTCCTTGCTTACTTCCTTACCTACCTACCTACCTACTGACTTCCCTATTACATACATGCATATACAAATCATCATGCATCCATACCATGACATACGATTCCATTGCCTGATCATTCAGCAGTTTCATCTCATCGCAGTGTCGAAAACCACGCTGGTACTGGTTGCTTCTGGAGATTAGCTGCTAGATTTGCCCCATGAATAATTGGTGGTGAATATCATACTGCTCATATCCTTCTGGATCGGTTGATTTCATCACATGCATGATCAGTCGTGTGTGCATTGTGTATGTAAATATCTATATCTATATATATATATATAAATAACCAAATCGGGACGTTCCTGCATTTCAATGCGTTGAGATGTGCTTGGCAACCACCGCGATGCCATGGTTAATGATGGTATACAAGTATACATACATGGCTGTGGGTCAAAACCCTGTACCCCTGGTTCCCCATCATTAGCCATTGTTTTCCCTTATTATCGTTGGTAAATCCTCCATTAGTTGGTTGGTAAATATTGACCCATAGCCACATGTGTGTACGTGTGCATTCAGTGGCCACAAATAAGGCACCTCCAAAGAACTGCGACATGTCCAGCAAAAAGCGGCCCTGATTCGTCGATTCGTCGTTGCGGATACATCCCAGCAGAAATTGCGCATAGGGAAGCTCAAACGCGTTGTCTTTTAGATACATTCCAGCTCAAATGAGTGTTTATTTAGATACGTTCCAGCTCAAATGAGTTTTTCTAAGATATGTTTTAAAAAAAACATGCTTTTTAGATATGTTGAAAACTCTCTAGCTGGTTGATGATTAATTAATCAAATGGGATAACAAGCATGGGGGATATACCAGCTACATATAGCGCGCTGGGTATTGAACCATCCCAAAATGGGTCGCGGTTCACATCCCAACAGGTGGAGTAGTTTGGTCATGGGATGTAAACAGCCCGGTGTACCGGGTGTTAACCCACAAGCCTACGAGATCTTCATGAAAATTCCACAGGTCAACCCAAGACCCATGCCATGTGCGGGCTCGCCCTTAAGCAACGTCCTAAACCTTGGGCAACATGCATGCATCATCAAACGTATGGACGTTTCTGTTCCTGTTTGACATGCAAAAATCAAGGGTGCAAATGTTTGAACAATCCCCACGAACACAGAAAAATCATCCCAGTTGATTGTTTGAATATAGTCTCAGTGAAACTCCCACGCGGTACAATTCAGGATGGTACAGATATGATCAGATATGTATAGATTTCAAGTGAGACTGTCCCAAAGAAGGGGCACCAGCAAACCACCAAGTCGACCGCTTATCAGGACGCGGCCCAATTGCTGGGGTGGCTAAGCATACCATGGGCATCCATGGGCAATAAACAGCGCAGTTTTCCCGTTTTCCCATTTGCCCCATATCTTTTCCACATCGTGATTGTAACCAAGAAATCATTCTTGCACATATTCAACTACATATAACTACATGCTTTTCAACAATGACTTGCACATGATAAACGCTGATCCCTACAACTCCCCTGGTGATACGAACGGTGAATGCTGAACAATC
>VSDK01005948.1:251130-295449 GCA_009767595.1 Symbiodinium kawagutii
ACCGGTGACGCCTGACCCACCAGCTGCCGCCTGTTGTGCTTCTGTCCCTCCGGTCGCAGCCATGGCTGGGAAGATGCGACCGTGGCCCCAAGGACGGTGTTCGTTGCTGGCGCATGTACGGTTGATAATGCTTGAAATCATCTTTAGTGATGATCAATGGTGATCAGTGATGGTCAATGGTGATCAGTGATGATGAATGGTGATCAGTGATGGTCAATGATGATAGCTAGTGATGTTCACCGAATGGTGACGTTGAACCGATGGCTGTCGGTGAACATCTGTGCGAAGTCTGATCACGGCACAGCCAGGTCATATGACAAGCTACTGGGCCCGCGCCTGTGACATCTGTCTCGAGTCCCCTGGGCTGACCTTGTAGGTGATGTATATGGTGGTTTCTCAAGCCATACGGAAACCCCAAATCATGCAATATTAACCATTTATAGCAATACACCAACCATTTTTGGGGCTCCCTATTTTGAGAAACCACCACAGAGTGTTTTTCGAGGTAAAATGTGTACTATGCATATGTGGAACTTGGTACAACTGAGATAGACAAATTCAAGTGATCAGTAAATCATACGAGTGTACAGCCGGGTTTCTTCACCGTCAACTGGAAGCCTGTCTAAAATTGGCCATGACCTTTGAGTAAAACCAATTTATCTTGGCCCTCACATGATTTTCCATCTGCACCATCCGCAACACGTGCATCGGTTCAAGTTGGCTCTGTCCATAAATGATGTACCCTGCTAAGAAGTTGGTGCCCTTAGTCATACTCACTCCGTTGGTTGAGGGTACCGCGATGGATCCACCGCCGCATTTTTTCCACCTCACAGGTGTCCTGCTCTGCCTCTGTCAGGGCATGAGGAACTTTCGGAAGTCTGCATTGGACATGGGGGCCGCCTCCGGGCGAGTCACTCAGCCCTTCACAGCAGTGGGGGGTAGCTGTGGGTAGCCGTGGGTAGCTGTTGGATGCTGTTGGTAGCTTGGTGTTGGGGAATATCACCATCCACGATGGAATCCGACAGACTGCCATGACTCGGTATATGTCCAATCCCAAGCTCTGTATTGAGACTTCCTTCGGCCAAATTTCCAGCTCCCTTTCTGTTTTATCTTCTCTTCTCTCTCTTTTTTATCTTTCATCTCTTCTGTGTTCTTCCTCTTACTCCCATCTTCCTCTCGTCAAACGAGAGCGTTAATAATGTGAAGTTGTGCAGTTTCCAATAATGTGAAGTTGTGCAGTTTCTTACACTTCTGCAGGTTCAAAGTTTGATATTTACACCTCAAAGAATGACATATTTCTCTGCAACATCAAAAAAACTACTACAGTCCACGACTTGTATGTTCACAATAGATCATAAAGTTTTTGTTTTACACCACAGTGCCTCGGACTTGCACCACAGGCTTTGGCACCATCATATTCTCAGAATGTCACGTCATGTCACGTCATGTCGTGTCGTGTCATGTCGTGTCGTATCGTGTCGTGTGATGTTATCTTATGTTATGTTGTATTATGTCATGTTATGTTATGTTATGTTGTCTTATCTTATCTTATCTTATCTTATCTTACCTTATCTTATCTTATGTATGTCTGTAGACACGCATGTATGTATATACCTCTGAATCAATCAAGTATCTAGTTGCGCAAGTGATCAGGTACGTGATCATTTCTGCATATAGCCATCTAAAAAGTCATGGGTTGTGAAATTAGATGCGAAGTGCGCTTTTGTGTCTGGATGCGTGCAACACATGTACCTATACAGTCTATGTAGGTATGCATGTATGCATTTCTGCATGTATGCATACATGTATGTGTGTATATGTGTGTATGTACCTACTTAGGTACTGCATGGATACACCTTGCTATAGGTCTGTATATGCAAACACATGTAAACGGACACACCTATATAAGTATATGTGTACACATACATATATATATATAGATATACATAAATGTACACCAGGACATACTAATACATTTGGATACAAATGTGATATCATCGTAAAGATATTTTCTAAATTTGGGTGTGCCAGCTCTTGCCCATGCCTTTTCAGTTCTTGTGAGTGAAAAAATATCAATCTTGGGATTCTGAGGGCTTGAAAACAACAGGGAAAAGAACTTTACGACCATTCAAAGACTGAGCACGTATTTCCAATACCCAAAGCCACAAAGTAGCAAGTTGAGATGGCAACTCCAGAGTATGGATCCTTATATATGGGGTGTTCTCAAAATAAGGGACCCCCAAGAATGGTTGGTTTATTACTATAAATGATTTACCATAAAATGATTTGGGGGGTTCCCTATTTTGAGAAACACACACACATATATCCACATATCATAGTCAAGTGACTGAAAATTGGGAGCCCACAGATTGCCCCTCTCGCCAGCCTGCTTCTCCTGCTTCTCCTCCTTCTCCTGCTGCTCCTTCCCTTGATCTTCCAGCCTGCATGACAAAGGAGATGACAAACACAGTGCCGAGAACAATGATAATGATGTGGATCTAACTCACTTTGCAAATATCCCAGATAGATACAGATATGAGATTGATAGACCATGATCACAAGCATAGAATACGACAATGGCCTTGTTGTTGATGGATCAAATGCTGCCTTATGATTCCTTAGGCGTAGTGCTACAAGTACTGATCTGATCCATGGTTTCAGTGAAGCGCGCAGTGCTCACTCTGGCCTCGGCTTTTTAGCTTCTGGCTCCCCATCTTCGTCCTCCGTATGACGCTTGGATAAATCCACTTTCTCCTTGCCTTTCTCCTTTCCTTTCTCCTTTCCTTTCTCCTTTCCTTTGCTCTTCCCTTTACCTCAGAGATGTGAGTGCCAAGCCCAATCCGCGATAATGTCAGGAACGAGGACACTCTCTGGCATGGCGTTGTGAACATTTTGCTGCTAAGCGGCCTTTGCCCTTCTCTCCTTTCTCCCCCTTTCCTTTGAACTTCCCTCAGTTCATCGGCCAAGAAAATGTCCAAATGTATCCGATCAATCCAGATCTGGTCAACCACAAAAGGCTGCAAGTGTCAACCCAATTTCAGCCACATGCCAATTTCCACCTGCCCAAAGCCAGTACTCATGGGTCAGTAGATGTCAGTGGATACCAAATAATGACAGCTAGATGAACTCCCAACAATCTGTAGCCACTAGGGTCTATGTAGAGCCGAGCTTTTGAGATGGCAAGGCATGATGCATCTGAGCTGTGAGGACGTCCATCCAAGAAATGATCACTTCAAGGAGAACAAGACACCTTGCTGAGGGGTCGCTAAAGGCTATTGGCGACTTCGCTAAGATTCCAATTCCAGCGATGGCTATGGATGTCCCATCACCTGTGCTGATTCGAGTGGCCTTTGCTGCTTCCCTTTCCTTCTTCCTTTCCGTCTTCCTTACCTCCTTCTTCCTCGTCCTCCGAAGCATGGGAATTCAGTCTGATGTGGGTTTGTTGTAATTAAGCTAAACACATCAAAACACTGTGTTTTTGAGCATTTTGGGGCTGCTTGACATCCTGGGGGTCATTCTGGACACAGAACAAAGCAGGGTGGGTTCAGCTCGCCAGCTCGCATCGACCTGCACCACTGCCATGCACTGCCGCCCTGCCTGGGTCTTCTTCTGTGTGATGGCTCTGAAGCTCTTGGAGACCACAATCTCCCGTCCACCGAGCACACCTCAACGCCGCGCCGGAAATCCCAAGGCTTGGCCCAACCCGGACTTGACCCGCGGGACTTTCTTGCGGGTACGTTCCACAACATCTCCTGACATTACAATACTGTATTGTAATTTGTGTACATTTCACTTCATTTCACTTCATTTCACTTCATTTCACTTCATTCCATTGAATTGTATTGCAGTGGCTACGTTACAAACGTTTCCTTCTTATGGCAACTTCCTTGCTTCTTATGCAATGGATTCAATCACGGGACGTTTCCGCAATGTCGATACACTCAAGGGATCAACCATCTCAATCAGCAAATGATTTTTGGTCGCCAACAGAGCCCAAACTGGCAGTGATGTGATGACAGGAGAGTTCAAGTGAACTCTCCATTGCTTGTGACAAAGCCAAGTAGTTGCTTCCGATCAGTGGCTTGCCTTTGTCACAATAGTCGGTGGTACGATTTTTTTTCCAATCAAAAAGAGTTGGCTCCTGGAATTGCTGCTCCTATTGCCTGGAACATCGAGAGTCATCCCCGCTTCTCCTTTTTGGTTGACAGCCCGCTGAACACGGGCTGTCTCGATTCTGCGGCCGCTTCTCCACCGAGAGACTGTCCGACAGCATCAGAGAAGTTTGCGCACCTGGAAGAGTTCATGCTTAATTACGCATCAACTGCAAATGGTTGTTTCTCAAAATAGGGGGACTCCCAGATCATCCAATTTTAATCATTATTAGTAATAAACTGGCCATTTTTGGGGTCCCCTATATTGAGAAACTACCAAATAGGTGAATGATGGTGAACTGTTGGCAATCAGATATCGTTACCAACTTTCAACGGTGTTCGTTACCTATGGATGGTTGCTAAACAATTACTTAACCAGCACTGGTGAATGATTCTTCATTGTATGGTTGATAATAACGCAGTATCATGATGGTTGACAATGAATAAATGGCTCAGGGTAACCATTGGTATAAAATCATGAATTCACAATGTTTGGTCGGTTCTAACTGCTGGTGAGCATCGATTTCCGATCACCACCAATCATCACACTCATTTTCTGATACCAGACAGCACCCTTGACACCTCGTTGTGGCGTCTGGAACGGGTCAATGGCATACCCCGAGATCTGCGTAAGCTGTTCATGCTCAGACTTGGGGCACCATCTATGGAGAAGGAACAGATCGGTCATGCTGATTATCATCTCTTCCGATCAAACATGGCAACCATTCTGAAGCAGTGAAAGTCAACCATTCTCAACCATTCTCAACCATTGAACTAGACAAACTCATCAATCATCACCATCGACCATCATTCTTGTTATGAAGTAGACAAACTCATCAATCATCACCATCAACCATCATTTTTTTGTTCTGAACTAACAAAGTCATCAATCATCACCATCAATCATCGTTCATTAGTTGATTTCCCCGATCACCAGCTGACTGACGAGTCACCATCAACGTCAACATCCATCAACCAGTTGCTGTCTTCGCCATGGCCCCCCACGCCCCCACCGCCCACCGCGCCCTCTGCTGCGGCAAACTCCACGAAACCAAAGCCACGAGAACGGCCGTCCTCAGGGAGTTGCCACTGATGCGTCATGGATTTGATGATGGTAACATTAATGGTTAACCATGGTTGGTTAATGGTTGATAACATTAATGGTTAATGGTTGGTTAACCATTAAGGCTTTGTAACATTAATGGTTAATGGTTAACCATGGTTGGTAGGTAACATTAATGGTCCTATTTATGGTTATTAGTTGTTGTACATGGCTATTTGTTGATGACAATATTAATGGTTTTGATGTTATGAATGGTTACCATGGTTATAACTGCTTTTGATGATTTTAAATGATTTAAATGTTATAAATGGCGACAACAGTGGTTTTATGAATGGCTATTGGTTCTTGTACATGTTTGTTTATTGATGGCTATTAATGGTTTACAAGCGGTTTGAATGGCAAATGTCATGGTTCGTGTTATAGATGACATATGATGGTTGTGATGGTTATACCACCAATGATGGTTGTGATGATAATGTCATTAATAATGCTAACAACATCAATTGCTTGTGTAAAACAATGAAATGGTTGATTGTTATGGATACAGCAACATGTCATTGATTGCAACAAATTGTTCGGTCATGACTTTCTTTCACTCAGTGGCTTAAACATGTTTAAAAAAAAAACATAAATGGTTGTCAAGTGAACCATTTGACACCAATCAAATTAAGACACCTTTTGTTAAGTCAACCAACCATTTGACACCAAATTATTGGTTTAACCACCATTTGACACCGCACAATGATGGTTACAGTGGGCAGGTTGACCCCGAGCTTCATCATGATCCACCATAGCTCATGGTGTTTCATGGTTTTTCGCATGCGTGAGGCAGTCACAGTAAACACTGGGCGTAACAGGCAATGGTGAGCTCTTGATCAGCTTTGACAGCTGGATATTTTGGTGTGGTTAATAAAAGTGTATAGTCATTACTTGTCAACATAAGGTTGATGAGTGAATGACCAAGTGATTTAGAAAGGTCAGTTGTGATCATGAGTGGCTAACCACCATTCATGCCCTGACTGTTTAACCTTTTGTTCATCGTGGGTTCTGATGCGTTTCATGCCTACATATCCTACATCCAAGTAGCATGTCTTTGGAATCCTTGGATGTTTCAAAGCAGATTTGTCACTCCAAACGCGCTGCAGTTGCTATCTACAAATCCATGGTCGTAGCTCTGTCGTCGCTACATCAGGGCGCTACATCTGTAGCCTTCACGGTTCTCTCGCATTCTCCATGAGTGCCTCGATAGAACTGAGCTCTGCATGGCCGCGCAAGGAGGCGCAAATGAGTCGCGGGGTTCCGCCTGGACCTGCTTCAGCTCCATGACATCCCATGACTGTAACCCAAAGCACAAGATTTCATCGTCAACTGCTTCCAGTGAATAGTATATAAATAATCAATAGCTAGCCAGAATTCAGCCAATACTGTGATACCATACGGGGGATGAAGAAGCACTCAGACCTTGCGCCAAATTTCACCCAAATGTTGACCATTAATAAGCATATCTAGACATTATGAACCATAATTAACCACTAGTTAACCATGGGTAACTTCATCATCCCTAGCGGCTTTGCTCACCTGCCAAGCCAAGCATCATTGGTTTTCACAATCAACACCTGCGCCACTTCCCCGCAAGACCTGCAAACGTTGCCGGGTCATGGCCGGTGTTCAAAATCCTTATGTCTTCATTCTTCTTTGCTCAACCCATCATTGATGGTTGACTAGTGGTGAATGGTTTAAAATGATGGTTGATGATGATGATTGATGGTTGTTGGAGATGATTGTAGTGATCCAAAACATCATGGATTGGAATTTGGTTTTCTTATCGCTTTCTATTGGGCTTTGGATGGCTTTGGACAACTGATGAATCCTCCATCAGTTCAGCGGTCTTCAGTGTATCTGGCTGATCTCTCAAGATATTTCGACTGACATTTGCTGTGGTTCTGAGCCGCATCGAAAACCAAAGCAAACCATGGTGTGATAAAAGAGCTGTTGTCCATTGATGTCCGGTATGCAATGGCATCGTCACTATCCATAAATCGGATGATATAATGAACAGAGTGAATATATAGTCTATTCATGGCACTATAGACTGTGGCAAAAGTCACCGGGGTATTGTCACGAGGACGCGTGCAATCCTTGTTATTCCACATACTCGGAGCGTTGGCAGCCCAAAAAGTTGGAGGAGCCCGGCCCAGCAAGTCTGTGAAGTGAACGGGGGGGAGCCATAAATGGCCATAGCATGCCACAGCGACAGGCATTCCCCGGGGGTTGGTCAAATCTCAGAAACGCATCAGGGAGCTCTCACAATGGCACTGGACGTTTTTAGGCGAATCGATGGCGAATCAGTTTTACTCTAGACTTCGAGCCCAACTTAGCACGCAGGTTCCATTAAACCCAGCAAGAAGGACAAAGGAACTGTAAAGTCCTATCTCAACATGGTGTACAAACCTATAAATTCTACATGGTTCTATTGTCGGCTATAGGTACTACATTCCTCTGCCATGTGCTTCAAATCAACCTCCAAGCAACTCCTTATGATCCGGTTGGGGAACCAAATATAGCCACTGATGACAGACCAAGGGGCTCAAAGTGCTTCTTCAGGGCAGCATCATCAACGTTGAAGGCCAGATTCTTCACGTAGACCGTGGTGGGGTACTTGGCAGATTGTCTCACCTGGGTAACCAGCCCTGTACCCATGCTGCGCAGCATAGTATTGGTCGCCTTGACGCAAAACCCGCGTCGGCGCTTATTAATTAGTGTACTAGGAAATAGTCAATGATGCGGTGTCCCTCAGTGTTCCAAACATCTTCGGGCACAAGTTTGGAGAAGAATGCGTGGCTATCCATTTGCCATCTACCCTTAACAAGTGCTCAAATGTTAACTCTTCCTGGAGGCTTGTTGAGACCTTGAGCCCTATTGGGGCCTGAAGTATCAGCCTGGTGACAGCCCTTCAAAGTGCCCTGGCCCTTCCCCCGTGGCTGTCGTTGTGTCCCTAATCGGAATCATTACTGGCTGCTTCTGACATCACCAACTGGATGACCATGCCCTATTAACAATTGCCACCGGTTGCCACTGATTGCCACTGGTCATAACAATCCTGAACGGGCAACGAGGATTGCATCCCATCATGAATTAAGCAGTTGGTGATGACAAAAACATGCAAAAACCCGATAGAGTTCTGTAGTCCGCTATAAAGATTTGCGACAGTCACAAGGATTCTATAGCAGCCTATAGCACTATAGGGATTGGCGACAGTCACAAGTCATCAGCCATGGCTCCCTAGTTTTTGCTAACGTCGCCGTTAAGGGCGCAAGGGAAAACGTCGTTTTTTGTGGTTGGGGTGGGGTGGTGGGGTGGGATGTCAACGTTCGCTTGGACTTGCTTCGTGAAGTTGATGCGAAGTTGTACGTCGATGCTACTTTCAAGCTACGCCGATGCTACGTTGTGGGGTGGGGTTGGGTTGGGGTGGGGTTGGGTTGGGTTGGGGTGGGGGGGGGGGGGGTGGGATGTTAATTGATGCTATGTTGTACGTCGATGCTGCGTTCAAGCTATGTCGATGCTACGTTGTGAGGTGGGGTTGGGGTGGGGTGGGGTGGGGTGGGGTGGGATGTTAACGTTCGCTTGGACTTGCTTCGTGAAGTTGATGCTATGTTGTTCAAACGAAATGCTGGTTCTGATTTGTGGAAGATCATGCCAAGTCTGTTCCATCCATGAATGTGCAACTGCAACCTCGCGGAGAAAGAAAACTGCATGCAATTACCAAAGCAGAGAGGGGTGCATCAGGGAGGACCTCGTCCTGACAAGCATGATGCAGAAGATTACGATGAATAAAATGATGATCTTGTGGTGATGAAGATGATGAAAGCGATGATAATAATGATAATGATGATAAAATGCTCACACTGCTCACGACCTTTGTCAAGCTTCTGGGTCCTTTTCAATTTGAACAACGTTGTGTCCGGAATGAACCTGATGATGATCATGAAATTCCTCATGTTCGAAATGTGCAAATTAGCCCGCGCCCTTAACTGCGACGTTACCTAGTTTTTGCACCAAGCACCGTTGGGAGTTCCGTCCAGTCACCGGGTCTTCACGATCCAACTTCCCTTGCACAATCAAACGCTGATTCACCTGAGAGCCGTTGCGTTGGGAAGATCGAGGGATTTGAAGCGGTCTATGATGGTCCATGAATTAGACCCAAATAAATAAAGTCTGGCCAGGAAGATTCACCAGTGATATGTTCAAGGTGAAGGTCTTGGTCACCGTTTGTGGGCGCTAGCAAGAAACGAAGCAAAAACAGGAATGGAGGTATAATTGCAGAATGGGTCGTCCGTTGTACGTCTTCGTACACAATCGCTGCGCTTGACTACATATTGAAGGTATATTTGTCGTTACACAAGCATAAATGCGTACAATGTATTTTGTATGCAGGTATCATAGTGGATGTATACCGTACCTCAAGAGCATTTGTTCATCATGGCGTGCTGTGCCATATACATGGGTCAAAATTCCAAGTGCACTAAGAGCCTTACATTTCTGGAGATGTCCTTCTAATCTGTTTGGTCTGGTTGGCTGAACATGGTTGCACACTGAAGTAGAATCCCGAGGCACATACGTGTCCTGAAATAATGTACTGCGTGTCGCTTGTAGGCTGAGTCAAACTTGGCGAGAATTAAAACGGCAGAAAAGAGGGCACTTTGCAACACAACTCCCTCGCTCTTGCGATTTTGACGTCGCCTTTCTTGTTGCCGAGTGAAAACGACCCCCTTTTTGGTTGATCATGCAACTACACGTGCGATATCTTCCTCAGCTGACAACCACAATAGCAGCGAGGTACACACGCCAAGCTGTTTCATCCTGCTTCATCCTGATTCATCCTGATTCTGTCATATGGGTTTGTGCCAAAATAATGACACCTCCAAAACCCGTGGTTTCCTGGTAAAATGAGCAGTTTTTGGTGGGCCATTGCTTCCAAGTGGCTCGTTGCGGCAGATCTTTTCGGGTCGCGGCGGTGGTGTGGCGGTGGGTTTTCATGGGAATGGACCTGCCCGGGTGCGAAGCCAGCGCACACTGCCGTTGCAGAGTGGGATGCGCCAAGACCCCGTAATTTCTCGCATTTATGTACAAATGTATATGTGTGCATATGTTCGCAAATATATATATATATTACTATTTATCTATTTATTTATTTATTGATTCATTCACATATTTATGTATTTATATCTATACATCTATATATATATATATATTTATATAAATACATATATGTGTGTGTGTGTATTCATTCATGTATGTATGTATTGATTCATCTATTACATCATATATGTACATATATGTCTATTTGCATGTATCTATATGATAGTATCTTTTTCTATGATAGTATGTTAATACAAATATATAGATTGTATACATATGTGGACGAAAATATGTACATGCAGATATGTATATATGTATATAGATATATATATATAGATATAGATAGATATATGTATATATATACAGATATAGATATAGATATAGATATAGATATAGATATAGATATAGATATACATATACATAGACATAGACATATACATATACATATACATATACATATACATATACATATAATGCATTGCAACTTAATACATATTTGACATAATATAATAAGTCCTAGTATAATGTAAATCATGTATGTCTGTATGTATGTATATTCCACTAATCTGTTTTCTTCACTACGAGTGAGGTCGGATGGGGTGGAATGAAAGTGTTCACTGTGACTGACATCCGGTTCGCTGCACATGGCGAATGCCAACTTGAGACATACCTCGGCTCATATCCCCGCACTGCAATGATGAGCAGGTGGGGAAAAAGAACAAGTCCAAAATCTGGTTTTTCCTCCGCCTTCGCTGTGGTTGGAAATGGATCACTGGTTGGTGGTTTCCGATATATGTTCTTTTCCCTCGTATTAGCCAATGGTTGGTTGGTTCACATGTTTGTTCACAGGGGTTATAACTAGTTTTAACTTAAAACCATCAGCTATGACTAGTTAGAACCATCAACCAGATCAACTACGTAAGCATTCCTTAGCGTTTCTAGTCGATGTACATCCTCGCCGTTCGAACCTGGAGAGTGTCACAGCTTGTCCACCAAGCTCTACCGCGCTGTCCGAGGCTAGACACGCCTGGCGGATCGAGTGGCCAGCCAACTTGTTGGAGATCAGGGCTTCGTAGGGAAGCATACCATCAGTTGTAGGGAACCCCCAAAAAATGGTTGGTTTTACTACAAATGATATTAATATCGGATGATTTGGGGGTACCCCGTTTTTGAAAAACCACCACATCACCATCGTCGGTAACTAGTACCTTCCAGGAAACAAACATGGACTCTACCAGAAGGGTATCACAATGAGAAACGTATCATGCAACCACTGGGAGGGTCAAGCTGCTAGTCTCCAGGAGTGTGATACCAAGATATGCCAACCAAGCAACCGTCCAAGCAACATCAAGCAACCAGCCAACAATGGGGCCATGGATGGCGCCGCGCGGCCTTCACAGCATCATCGGAAGCAAATTCCACGTACGCGTAACCTCCACAGGGTAATGCACACATCTCTGTGATGTTTGGCACCCATGCATCGTAAGATCTGTACATTGGTCCATCTTGGACTTTGAGAAATGAGAGAATTCTGCCCCCAATAAAGAGCTCTGGTTGATAAGAAATCACGTGAACACCCGAGATGGATTCGAATTCTGTCATCACGGAAGGCGCGTCGAACACTGGAAGGTTGGACGATGAGAGTTGTTCTTTGATGAGTCGACTGATCGGTTTCTTGCTGAGCCTCCAAGCTGTGCTCCCGGCCTTTATGTGTGCTCTCTCCGCGAGGCATTCGCACGCTTACCACTTCACCTTTTTCTTTGAAGGCTTCTTTCACTTCCTCCTGCGCGGCATGGCCCATCCCAGCTTCAGTTGTTTAAATAGATTGTCCAGGCCTATCCAAGCTTCAGCTTTTCAAAAATGTGAATTTCAAAGTTGCAAAGTTCTCAACATCAGAATTTGTCCAAGAGATTCATGGAAAAATATGGAAAAATGGAGTGCCCTGAGTGGCGGGTCACCTTCTTGGGATCTCTAGATGCCCCTAAAGCGGAAAAGGCTTTGCTAAACTCTCAGCTAGACGAAGGTTTTAGAGTCACGGATTTTGTTCTGCTTTTAAAGGCTCATGGGTTTTGGAGGTTGAAACCCAGTCAGCTATGGAATAAACCGCTCAAAGGATTTGGTTCATCGAGCGAAAAAAGATTCATTCTGGCTGGTGTTCTCGTGATTTCTCTTGGACTGGGCCTTCAGAGATCAAGTCGTCACTCTTCAATGTCAACTGAAGCTCCTTCATGTGGCTGTAGGTCAAAACCCTGTACCTCTGGTTCCCCTATCATTACCCATTGTTTTCCCTATGATTTGATTGGTCATTACAAGCCATTATTGATGGTTCATATTGACCCAGAGCCATGTCAAAAGTTGGCCTCCAAACCATCTGCAAGGTCCTCTGTGGCGCTCTCGCCGATATTCCGCACGAAGAGGACCTTCTCCTTCCAACGGGGCGAATGAGTGGCAAGTCTTCACTGCTCTCTTCAAACTTGGGTGCCTCATGCAACTTACGACTGATGATACCCGTCAATAGATGGAAGCTGTCTACAGTGTGGTTTTAAACAAATATGATGTTACATATGGACACTGTATATATCATATATGTGTGTAAAAAACCAAAGATGATACTGACTACCTTTATATATGCCCTATTATGTTACACATATAGATACATGTTAGGGAACAAGTCAAGCAACGTAAAGCACTTGGAGAGCCCCAGCTGGCAGCACACCCAAACCGCCCCCAGAATCTTCCCAGGTGCCTCGAATAAACGCTTCGTGGGCAAAGACTTAGCCACTTTCCTGGGAGGTTCCCGTGGACATCAAGATAGCTAGATAGATAGATAGATCGATAGATAGATGGATAGATAGATAGATTTGGTAAAGGTTCTCATGAAAGTCTTGGGTCATGACATGTGCATCAGCAGTCAGCCACGTGTCTCTATTGATCATTGTGAATTAGTGCCCCTAACAACTTCTCCTGTAGGTTGCCATGATCCAAAATGGCTAGCTTCAGGAAATTGAAGGTATGGCTCTTGAAATAAAGTGGTTTGGACGGAGGATAAACTGAAGTTCCGACTTCAAAGGTCAAGCACCTGTCCCGAACAAGTTGGTGGCGGCTCAGCGGTAAAACTTGATTATGGAACAAAAGTAAAAACTTGGAAGGCCATGCTCTCTCAGGACCCACCGATCTGTCATCCCGTATGTTTCCCATCCGTGGTCATGCTCTACAATCAAAAATTGTTGGTTCCAGGGAAATGCGCCATGTCATTGCTGGTAACAGAAGACAACCGAGCTGTGTACCATGTCGGTTAAGGATCCCTTACAACAACCAACCGCGTGGCCCCTCAAGTGAGCAGTTCAAATGTTAGATGACTGTATCATTGCAATTCTACATTTGACTAGCCAGACATTCACAGTATCATTCTAGCCCCAATATAGATTGGGCAATTCGCTTGCATTGGTGGTACCTCATTGGCTCCTGGCAGAGCGTGTCGACAATTGCCGAGTACTGGCTGGCTACAAACCAAACTATTGACATCTATTGACTGTTGGCTGTTGGCTGTTTAGCTGAAATTCTAGGATTCTAATTGCAATCTATTCGTTTCTCAAATTTCATTCCTGAGTGGTTTCCTGATTGGCCAGACTCGCGCGGAACTCCACATTGGAGCAAAACATGCTGGAGCTCCCAGGTAGATACGATCAAGCATAAATGATTGGCGATTTTCCAGAAACACTGGGAAAAATATTCTCAATCCTATCAACCAAACTCAATGAGACGATGATTGTTGGTTGCTGGAACCACGATTATTGTCCATCATTTCGCAAAGCCTTTTAAATAATCAATTAGTGGTGGGGACCGTTGGGTTTGCATGATCTCACAAGGGTAACCCTCAGTGTAAAAGGGAGAATCGTGCGGATGTTTGATCACGACAACCTTTTGGTTCATTCAAAACACGGGGTCAGGTTCCCCACGTGAAATATGTGCGGCGTTCGCATGGGGCTTCGCAAGGATGATGAGGAGGATTATGAGGAGGAGGATGATGGTGATGATGATGATGGCGTTGCTGAGACGAGCCAAGATGCATGGCTCGGTTGTTGATGAGATGCCCTGAGCCGGGGAAGCAATGGGGCACCTCCCACCGGTGGCCGAATGGGGACAAGATCATGGATTGTCGAAATGTATAGTAATATATTGCATTCACTAGATCTTGATGTATAGTACATATGTATCAATTTGTTCATTGAATCGATTGAATCGATCTATTTATATACATATATATATATATATACACAGTATACAACATACATATTATACCGAGTAATTACTAATTTCCATGTGCACTCCACATCCTCCCAACGTGACATGGTCGCCTGAGAACTTCTCAACTGCTTGCAGCACGTGCTCAGGGGAGTCAAAGTCCACATAGGCGTAGCCCTTGGATCCTCAGTTGTCATCATGGACGATCAGTATCGAAGGATAATCTATACTACGTATGATCTAATACTTCTTCTTTGGGTTCAGCATGATCACTATTCTACTTCTGGTGATATAGTATCCTCCTTGACCCAAGAATAGGTCAGCTGTTGTGTTCATAGGGTTCGAAACCCCCCAGGAATAACAAGCGATTGACAGGTCTTCGAACGGCTCCATCTCAGCAGTTTTCCCACGGCTGTCGAGACCAGCTCGCAGAATCCCAAGCGTCACAGTCACAATGTCTCAGCAGTTTCGGCTCCTCATTTCAGGTCTTCCAAGTATCGGATGTTCACAACAAATATTAGATCATACAGTAGCCATTACTAAGCATCATCGTTGGTGACTGATTCGAAATCAGTATAAATCAACGGATATTCACTATGATGGTTGATGCTTAAGAATGATTCACCATTTGATTCTTTCTCAAAATCAAGGTACCCCAAATCACCCCATATTACGCATTTACAAAGTCAAAAGCCATCCATTTTGGGGTTCCCGACTTTGAGAAACCACCATTTCATCAAAGAAAACTCATGTCAGAACATGATCTCAGGTCAAAGGGTGATCACAACTGGGTCACTGAGTTCATGCCATAGGGGACCCCCCTAAAATGGTTGGTTAATTACTATAAATGGTCAATATGGGATGATTTGGGGGTACCCCTATTCTGAGAAATGACCATTTTGACATCAGCTTGAGAGATGACCATTTTGACATCAGGTGCGATCAGAAATCTTTGGTGTGGGGCTGGCCTGTTCCAATCGAGACCCTTACTTTCAGATTGGAATGTTTAAGGGTCTCTATTGGTAAGGCCAATTCTTTTTTATCCTTGGCCCTTTTCAGATTCTTGAAACCCAGGTAAAATCGAAATTCAAATTCGAGACCCCAGAATCCCAACAAATCAAATCGCTTGTCCCATCGAAGCGGCCACCACTTTGCTATGAGCCAAGCGAGATCTCTTTGCATTCATAATTTCAAACAAAACTCTAGAGAAATCTCTCTACATAAATATATATATATACACACATATGTAATCTCTAGAAAAAGAGAGTGCACATACTGCAGAGTTCCGTTTATCTTGGTGCATGCCCCTTTCCGAACGTAATGAAGGAGGCTGAAGGCGGCAAACCACGGAGAATCATATCTGAAGCCCAGCATCTTTTCAGAAAATCTCGCACCAGGCGCACCTCCTGCCGTCACAAACAACGATATGACCTTGGATATGCATACACATGCTATGACAATTGAGAACGATCAAAATCAGTCTTAACACATATCTGTATATTCAAATATACATAGATAGATAGATATAAATATACAATATGAAAGTGGTTTTAATCATTTCTGAGCGTGGGCCATCCGACACTCCCAGGACTTCGAGAAAGCTGCTCTGAATCTGCATGTAAACATGTGGCTGTCATTGACTGTCCATAGATGGTGGTGTCTTACCTCAAGGGAACCCCAAAAATGGTTGGTTCAAAATCAACAATGATTATTAGTGGATGATGTGGGATAGACTTCCAAATATTGAAGCTTTCAATTTGAACATATGGGTTGAGAATTCGAGGAGTGGAAATGCTGTTTGTTTCCCTCTTTTATTCGCTTTCCTAGAACGAACCATGTGTATGGAGCTTTATGGATGATCTGTTTTTATCTCATGTGGTCATCCATAATCACACGCGTTTCCTCAGATTTTGCAATGATTCCCCAAGCGTTTGCTCCCAATGCTTGCTCACTCAACAGTCAGGAAATCAACCACTGGATGAGCGACATGATGATCCCGAATGAAACTACCCTGATGGTTACATGATTTCATGCTGGCGACAGCCCACAGCTGGTAAGTTGGCTGGGGACGTTGGCTGAATATGTTGAATGTTGAGGTTCTCCGGAATGTGGGCGGTCCCATGTCCACCGCCCCTGGCACAATCTGGATCCCTGTCCTTCAAACCTTCCACGTCTTGAAAGATTCGATAGAGCTGTGCTTCATCAACCTCAGGGCGCCAGCTACAGAACCAGCAACTGACCAACGGACTGCTCGGCTCATCCCGAAGAAACAGCAACGGCAGCAGCAACAGCAAGGGCACCACTGGCAACAACTAGCAGCCAACAACATACCACTTCAAGCCAAAAAGGACCACTACTGCTACCTCCTACTGCCACTATCGCTGTTACAGCTGCTTCTACAGCTGTTGTTCTTGCTGCTGCCGCGATTGGTGCGATTGCTACTGCAGCTATTTCTGTTGATGCTGCTTATGTGGCAATCCGGTCAGAGACAGCTTCAAAAATCACAAACCACTACCACAACCAGCTACAACGGCAATGACAACGCCCAAAACAAAAACAATCAAAGCAACAAAACCTAGAGAGCACCCCAAGTCCAACTTTTTTGGAGAAATGGATTCATTGCTGCAAGTGCAATGTGGCATCAGTTTGTCCCCATTCCTGAAGAGGAAATTCCCTTCTTTGGGTCATCGGTGATCATAGCCTGCCCACCCTCAGCTCCCAGGAACTGACCAATCCAGGTTGGCCACGTAGACGGTATGTTCGCCTGCCGGGGCACGGTAGATGTTCGGTAAGAATGACATGAGCAGTTGGGTGATTCACAATCAAATAATGTTAATTGTAGAACCCGACTGCTGGGTTTCAAAGATTATAAGATTCTGACTCAATTGGGCTATGAACTGGTTGGATTATAAATCTTATAAAGGTTTTGAGAAAATATTCAGCAGCCTGAAGAAGAGGGTCAATGATAAGTTCGGATCTGTCAGTTTCATGACCCGAACATGCCATGAGGTGCTCACCTGGTCACCTGGAAATACAGATGGTTTTTTTTCAAGTCATAGGAGACCCCTCAGTCATCCAATCTTAAGCATTAGTCATAAACCAACCATTTGGGGGGTCTAAATAAAACAAACGTACGTATACGTACACACACATATATATATATATACCTAAATAGATGCATACATATGTATGTATATATCTATATATTTATATATATGACAGTATACAGATTTAATATATGTATATATATATTTTTTTTACATACATATATACACAAGCATTACGCAAGACTCATACGCATATGTATCCCGCATGATTTACTGACCTCAATACAGTGTATGCCACATAAACTGTAGCTGATCTCATGAGGATGTGATTCTGCCGAGTGAAAACAATAGATATTCTGGAAATATGGTGGCTTCTCAAAATCATGGTTGATAATAGGGGAAAACAACCAACAACAATAGGGAATATATATATATATATGTACCAACCATATGGTGGTTTCTCAAGCCATCGGGGACCCCAAAATCCTCCTTTATTTTCCTTTATTTACCATGTGTAGAATTAAACCAACCTTTTTGAGGGTCCCTATTTTGAGAAACCGCCGAAAGGACAGATTGATGGGTTGCAACAACGACTAAAAGAACTCCCTTCCTCGATAGCCAACAGAAAGAGTTGAAGAAAATCCAGCGATGGACTGCGAACGATAGAATGGAATGTCGGACCCGCCGTACCGCAAAAACCCTTGAGATCCCTTGAGGTTATTTTTTCTGATGTTCGCAAGGGGTGGTTTGGAGCCGTACCCAGTAATCCGACCAACTTGCGGAAAAATCTCTGGATTCAGGGCCTGTCTCCCAAACCAGCCGAGCTGGCCATCGAAACCATTCACTGTACACATTCGTTTCATGAATGGGATGTTCACAAAAAGGTTGATTTACTGAACTATAGGCTATATAGCTAACACCACTCGGGGATAACTTGCAGAATTAAGAGCATTCTCCGATATTCTACATGAAAAAACACCTCGCCATCTTTTTGCTTGCATCTAGGTAGGAACGTGCAGGGTGGAAGAACCACAATGAAGGAACAAGTCTCAAAACACGCCAAAACGTACACACAAAGGGTGTGCACTGATGTTCACTTGCACTTGCGCGCATAGTCAACGCAGTCGAACCTACAGAATGGGGGGAAGGGCTCGCAATCACAGGCACTTGCAGTTGCACATGCGGGTGGTGACCAGGTCACTTGCACCTGGTGCCCTTGCCTACGAAGGAGCGAGGGTATGGAGGGGGATGGAGAGGCCACCGGGGCCGCAGAACTTTGCAGCTGCGGTCAACCCAGTTGGCAGCTGGCAGCTGGCACTGAGTTTGAATCCTGGATGACATCTCTGAGCTGGTCTTTATCAGCTACGAAAAGGTCATCCAAGGTCCGTAGTCCCATGATGACATCTCTTTGTTTTCTTCCCTCTGACCATGTCAGATCAACGCTGAGCGAAGGACGGGCGAAGATCTGCCCAACCAGGTGTCACTCCCCAAAGCATCGTAGAACGCAAAACCAAAACAACCAGGAGGAAGATGCTGAGAAAATGATGAATAGTCCCAACTCATTCCAAACAATCACGATCGGAACCACAACACATAGATCCTATATAGATCCCATAGGAAACACATCCACCACCTCTTTTCACCATGGACCACCGTTTCAGCCGTGCCTTCATCTTCCAGTTTCAGATCCGCCGCCTTCTCTTGCAAGCGCTGTTGGTGATAGTGAGAGCCTTGCTGCCGCGCAAGCTGCGGCCTTTCGTGCGGGTCTATGATGGAAACTCATCAGCTATCATTAGCCATCATTAAGATGGAATTGCCATCAGGGACACTACTGTAGTGGTGGTAACTAGGTTATAACTTCCCTCAACCAAGTTCACTGCCATCACAGGGAAACTTGTCAGCTACCACCATCTTTTCACCCCATCTACTGATACACAGCCTCCAGATCTGGCTTGATCGAGGCCATCATGACCAACAATTCTTGCGCATAGATCTGCGATCAATGCTCGGAATAGCCGCATCTGCTGAAATTTGGGTGTTCAATGCTGGCTATGTGGACACCAAGCAATCCAAAAATAGATGCTCATGAACATCGCAGTAATCACGCTGCGAGATGCTGTGATCATCTTGGGGGATAGTCACCAGTCTGAGCATTTCAATCCCAGGTCCTCACAGATTACACGATACTTTGCCAAATTGTCATCCCCAAAAGTAAGCGAAATCACCATTTCCAATGAGACAGAACTCCAACATCGACCTTAACAGGTGCCAAGCCACCTCTGTGTGGCTGCAACGGCCCTTTGTTCATCAATTTCATCACCTCTTCGCCAGAAGGCATCGAGGTCGGTTCTGCCTTCTCCTGAGAACGAAACGGCACCGCAGATGTGCAGAAAATCTCATTCTTCGGGTGTCAATTGAACCAAGTAAAGCCCCCAGAAGGAGTTCATTGCCTCGCCTTGGAACCCCTTGGGGAAAGTTCTTCCGAGATTTTTTGCCTTGGGAGCCCCCACACCTTCACCTTGGCCATTTCGTCACCCAGAGCTGCGTAGACTTTCTCAGACATCTAACGGCCATTTCATCCTCTAGTAATGGCAACATCCCAGCGAAAACAGTATAAAACAGTCAACAAGGCCCAGCACGTGTACGAGAACCAGGCACAGAAGCAGCTTATACACCTACTACCATCGTCTGTCAAGATATAGTTCTGATCTGGTGCTGTGCCTTTCTATGATCATACAAATCTGCAGCGTCCAAGTCTGGACTATCCAAGAAGCCACCTGCTGTCCTCACATGTTTGTAGCTAGTGATTTCATGTGTCCATGTGTGTCCGCGCGTATCTACGTGTGTCTTTTTCTGTGTCGCTGGGTGTCCAATGACGGGTAGTGAATCTATTGGTTCGCCCCACTTGCATGGCCTCCTCCACTTCCATCTTCTGCTTCTTCTCCTGGCCAGACACCATCTTCCCATGGTGGCAGGTGAAGGTGATGATTCTTCAGCAAGACTTGTCAACATCGAACATTTGGACCAATCCACATCTATGGTTAGTTGAATCAGTGTGTCGGGCTCCATGGGGTCGTAGCCCAGCCACCAAGACGACTCAAATCGCTGGGTGAACCGAAGCTGTATTTGAAGTGCCCCAGATGGATGCAAACAACCAGCCGCAACTGTTCTCAATTTCAGGCAACAAACCATGTCGTGCGAATTCAAATCCTGCCTGCAATGTTTGGTCAGGACTAGGATGCCAATCGTGTGAAATACAGTAATGAAATCGTTAGCACTGAACCCCATTCATTTAGAACGTGTCCAAAAGAACTGACACGACACCAAATTGGAATGAAGCTGTTGAGCCCGACCTGCTCTGTTCCTAGTGACCTTCAGCTTTGGCGATGCACCCGAGTCGCCAAGGTACGAATCACCTCTGTCAATGGTTGCGTTTCGTGGTGGCCGTCCACCCCTGTATTGCCTTCATTTGAATCACCAAACAATCAACTCGTCCACTAGTGTGTAGACCAACTATAATTCAGAATTAAGAAACATCAACTCTATCGTCTTTACCAGTCTTAACCATCATTGACCACCCAAATCACCAAACCAACCATTAACAAACCAACTAAATTAGATGGTTGATTAGATGTTTTATCGACTATTCAAACCCACCATGATCCATGGTGAATTAGCTAAGCCCACCTAATACTGACTATATCAACCATTCCAACCATCCAACCACCCATCCAACCATCCTACCCACCCTCGGGTTATCCTACCATCCTACCAACCATCCACCCATCCACCCATCCAACCATCCACCCATCCAACCATCCATCTTCACGGCGATCCGGCGCGCACCTGTGAGCGAAAGGCCTGTCGCCGCTTGGGCACCTTCTTCACCCCCGGCCGCACCTTTGGCTTCTCCGGGGCCGCCTGTCGGAACAGAAGGCCACGGCACCATCCCCAGGTTGGCTCCAGCTGTGAACGAAATGGTGGTTTTATAGTGATGTGGTGCGCCCCTGGGTTGATTCCTCAAGCTCCGCCGGCTGTGGGTGCCGACGCCGAGCTACTCTATGAGGAGTTTCATGCACATTTCAGAAGCTTTGAATCGTGGCATCATCGACAACGACAACAATGTCTCCGAGCCCGGTATGAAGGAAGTCTTTCGGCTCTGTATAAAGACTTGCGCCCAGAACCACGGAACAGCATTGACACACTTTGGTATGAGAAGGCCTACACCATTTTGGCAGTTGACCATGACTCTGGTCAACTTCAGCTGGATGCACAGATTCCTGCTGATCATGATTTTGTTTAGTTGCATGAGTCTTCGCATGTCAGCATCACTAGGATTGAAGGGGACACTTGTACAATGCTGATCATGATTTTGTTTGGCTGCATGAGTCTTCACATGTCAGCATCACTAGGATTGAAGGGGGCACTTGTACAATTGCTAGTCCTGGCACAGTTTCTCCCGGTGATGAACTGATACAGAGGATTTTTGTTTCAGATACTTCGGACATACAACGGCTCTTTCAGCGGTACTGGCAACCTCGTTGGAACATGCTGCAAGATGTATCTCAGTCAGATTGGCAACGCATTTGTCAGTTTGCGCAGGTGTATATGCCCAGGCATCATTTCGAGACTGCACCCATCGATGAAGATGCTTGGCGAAACATTGTCTCCAAGTTCAAGCCGACAGCAGCACGAGGTCCGGATGGCTTTGCCAAAGATGATCTTGTGAATATGCCTTCAGCTTTTTTGCGGCCTCTTTTGCAGATGCTGCATGCCATTGAGGAGGGGGATACGCAGTGGCCAGGACAATGGTTGCTTGGCTTGGTCATTGGTTTGTCCAAGCATGATCATTCCCATGAGGTTGGACATTTTCGCCCAATCAACCTTTTCTCAGTTTGGTATCGTGCATGGGCAAGACTGCGCACACGTGAAGCTATTCGACAACTTGCTGCGGTGATGCCTCCTGAAGCATTGGGATTTCTCCCAGCTCGTGAGACAGCAGAAGTTTGGATGGTTTTACAGGCTCACATTGAGGTAATGCTGCAGATGGATCAACCATACTGCGGCATGTCCACTGATTTGCAGAAGGTTTTTAACTGCATTGGTCGCAAGCAAGTCTTTCAGGTGGCAACACATGTTGGTCTGCCATCCAGTTTGAGCAAACCTTGGCAGAAGTTCTTGGATGCCTTTGAACGCCGTTTTGAGATTCACAACACGGTTGGGGAACCTATTTCCTCGTCTTCAGGTTTTCCGGAGGGCGATCCGCTCTCGATTGTAGCGATGCTCTATGTGAACTGGACCTATCATGTTTACATGAAAGCATTTGTCCCGGCGGTTTCCTCGTTTTCTTTCGTGGACAATTTGACACTTGCTGCAGTTGAACCCGGACAACTGGCTCGGGCATTCTTTGCTTTGAAGGTCATTTGTCAGCTGTTTGGTCTCCAGACAAATGACTCCAAGACGTATGTGTGGGGGACTACAGCCAGGTTTCGCAATGTTCTTGGCCAACTTGGTTTCCCTTGTTTGCAGGATGCGAGTGAACTGGGGGGGCCTATGACATTTGGAGCTGCTCTGCGCAATCGCACATTGAAGGCAAGGGGGGCACAACTGGAACCCAAATGGGAACGACTTCGTCGTTCCATGGCTCCTACTCCTCAGAAGTATGTGGTGTTACATAAGGTCTTTTGGCCTAAAGCACTTCACGGCTCGGTGAATTGTCTTGTGGCAGATGGCTATGCACATGACTTGCGGAAGCAAACTGTTAAAGCCCTTCGTGCTAGTGGTGGAGGATCTAATCCTTCGCTTCGCCTCTCGCTCTCTGGTGATGCGACCCATGATCCTGGATTTTATCAACTGCAGTTGTGCCTTGGGACCTTCAGACGTATGCTGCGGAAATCACCGGATTTGGGAACGATATGGCGTATGAGGATGCATGGCTTTGATGATAAGCTGATTCCTGGGCCTTTCTCCAGAATTCTTCAATTGCTATCTTGCATTGGCTGGTCAATCTTGGAACCCCTCCTTATGATATTATGGACCATGAACAACGTGTTTGGGACCTCACTCAGTTGGATGGCAAATCTTTTCAGAGCATTTTGCATGATGCCTGGTTCCAGTATGTCAGTGCTTCGGTCTGTCGCCAATCGATGTCTGGACTTCAGGGTCTGGATGTGTACCTTACTCGTTGGGAAGCGCATCGGCTTCCTGCCTTGCAGCAGGCTCTTTTGCTTTCCTTGCAGAGTGGCTCCTTCATTTCTTCGGAGGAGCATTCTAAGTATGACATGGAGAAATCTGGCTTTTGTAGTCACTGTGGAGTTGAAGACAGTCGGGCTCATTGGATGCTATGTCCACACTTTGAGCATTTGCGTCGGCAGATCCCTGGCTGGTGCGTTGATTTGGATCCTCTTCCTGCCTGTGCTTTGAATCATTTGCTGATACCTCGTTTGCAGATCTCTCTGGACTGGCGGGCAGCTCTGTGGGCCTTGGAGGACGGTACTTGGGCTTTTAGTACTGTTCCCCCCAAGCTGATCTTAATCATGTGTTTGTTGATGGGTCATGTTCTCAACCTCATCATGCACCTTTGACCCTTGCTGCATGGGCAGCATTGAATGCAACCACTGGGGAAGTTCTAGCATCGTCTCCTTGGCACTGTCTCGCGCAATGCAATGATCGGGCGGAACTATGTGCTGTACTTGCAGTGGTGAGATGGACGGGACATCATCAGTGCTCTACTTGCATTTGGTCTGATTCACTTTCTACGGTGAAGCTGGCTTGTTTTATTCAGAGGGTGGATATGGTGCCCGATGATGTTGCCAATCATGACCTTTGGCTGCAGCTTCGAGATGCCCTTCGTGAATGTGCCTCTTTGACACTCTGGATTCGATGGGTTCCTGCTCACATCGATCCGGACCAGGCTACTGATGCGATGGAAGAATGGCTGTGTACCTGGAATGCTAGAGTTGATGCTCTTGCTGTTCATGTCAACCAGGACAGACCTTCATCTTTTCAGGAACTGCAGCGGCGATATCAGAGGGAGTTGGATTGGTGGACGTGTCACATTCACCAACTTAGATCCTTCTACTTTTTGGTGGCTGACGCATCTGCCAGTGGGATGACTCCGGAAGTTGGTCCGTTTCCGGAACCAGCATCTGCTGATGATGATGATGATGATGATGTGGCACTGGACCACACATTGCTGGAAGATGACTTGCCCATCAATTGGAGTCTTCAATGCGCCGCTCATCCATTTAGAGTGCCCCATGAGGTTGTGACCCAACTCATTCAATGGCTTTGCAAGTTGGAAGATCGCGGAGATACAGTTCGAGTTCTGAGTGAAATTGAATTCGTTTTTCTTTTAAGGACGGATTTGGATTTTTTTTCCATTTCGTCAGGCAGCTACTGGAATTTGGATCATGAGATCCCCAGCGGCCATGTTTCAGCGACCAACGTTGGCTGACCTTTTGAAGTCCGTACAGTTTGCACTTCGAGGTCTTATGGATGTCTTTCCTCATCTTGGTTTCAATCAGACACCTTTGGCTGATCAGAGTATCAATGTTCATGTTCGATATCGTGGTGTCCGGATGAAACTGCCAGTGAGCCTGTACCAACAGGTTCGCTCAGAGGTGGCATCTTCTTTTGCGAACCGCCCGCTCAGGCGATCAAGTGACCTGGCGCGGCCTGCGGTCTGAGACAAGTGTGCGCGCGGCTGCACCGCTTTGCTGTGCACCGAGCGCTCTGAACGCGTCCCAGCTATAGTGATGTGGTTTTAGTAGTTGGTGGTTGAATATAGTTGACAACAGTTATATGGCTTCAGTTTAATGGATTTAAGATGATTCTTAATATTAATGGTTACGAAGATTAATTATTGTACATAGAATAATTAAGTATAATCCATGTTTCGCGTGAGATCTTTTGAGAATCATCATTGCGAAACAACTATTCACGTGTTGCGAATCATCTTTGGGCCATCTACCGCTGACGGCTCGGTGATTTTACAGGTTCAAGAGTTGGTGAACGGTCACATGATCACATGCTGGTACCATTTCTATCACAGCTTGCAGTTGGTAATACTCAGCCACTACATACCAATCATTCCCTATCACTATCGACTCAGAAACTGAATCAATTTGCTAACCATTACTCATCACTGCGAATGAAGCGTGATAGTTCTGTCATCATTTTGGCCCCAGACTTTGTTGACTTGCACAGGTCACAAACAAAAAGAACTGGGTTTGGTTTCCCACGGTTTACCTTGTTTCTCTTGGTGAACTAACTTCCTGCACTTTCCTCTTCGGATTCCTTTGGTTGGGAGGGTGTCAAGACAGTTTTCTAAACCCATGTCAAACTCTTCGTTCCACGAAGCCCCTACTGCATATTTCCTTGAACCTGAAAAAAAGATACATAGATCAAAACTCATTCTAGAGCCACTCCCAATATTTAAGCATGTTCTTTCAGTCCCTGCCGAATTTGGAAAAATGTCCAAACTGAAGCTTCAACCCTGCACATTCTCTACACTGTTTCTAACCACACTCCTAACCAGCACTTTCATCTCAATTGAGTGAGTCTGCACATGTTTCCCGAGCATCATCCTCTCCAATGTATATTAGTATGTAGATATCGTGCACAGCTGTAGGTTGCAAAATTCTACACAACCCATGGTGACTTCTTGTCGGCTCTGACCAGCTGGAAAGCTTGTCTGCATAATGTTCCCATTCTTCACGTCTAAGACAGTGAATCCATGTGTCTCATTTTCTGATGATTTAAGTTCATTGTTTATTGTATACTGTGTCCGCACATGTAAAAATTGTAATGTAACGAATAATGACTATACACATCACTGAACAAAAAACACAACCAAAGAAATCATGTATAAAAACACAACTATAAACGAACACATATTGTAAGCGCACAGATACGTATAATACAGATTATGTCCATGTATGTCGGTTTTGTCGCGCTTCGACCACCAGATGGCTGCTAGTTGGCAATGCTTCACCAATCAGCAGTCCCACAGAACTTGTACCCCGGGTTAAGTTTCGAACAGTGTCATGTGTCTGTGGGTCAAAACCCCGTACCCCTGGTTCCTCTTCTGCGGACGAGTCGCGCACTGTGAAATGCCCGCACTTTAGCAGCATCAAACAGAAACCGTTACATGGAAGTTTGCAACAAGTCAGTAGCATATATAGAGATTAACGGTTGCTCAGATATGGTATGTGTATTGGCTTCCATGTATTGGTAGCGCAAATCGCTTGGCGATATCTAAGATCATCGTGGTAACTGCTTCCGGTATCGATTGTACCTTTTGCGACGTTCACGCCAGCCCGTAGTGTCATCATGCAGATCGTGTGGGTGAGGCAGAAAAATACCAGATGGCACAGTATCGAAATGACCGGGCCATATCTCAAAACGTCGATGGGATGATTGTGAAATTGCTACCTGCGCAAAATGATTTCGAAGATGCTGATATATTGAAATTCGTTGCGGTAGTACAGCTCTGGATCGTATGCCACTGCTGCAGTAGCGACTCCCAAGAACCGTGAGGCCAAACACATGTCCCCGATCTGAGGGCACCCATGGCTGTTGAGACAACTTAGTCAAATGAGTTACTGCACGTTCAAAGGCAAAAACCAGTTTGGTAAACGCAGTTGTCTCAGCCTGTGGAGAAACCAAACGCGGCCGAAATGGACCCTCTGGTGTTTGATTCACTGCTATGGGAGCTCCAGTTGTAGCCAAAAAACTGTAGCATAATTCATACCACGAAGTTCCCAACCACTTATCGTGCGCACTAGGATTTACTTGCCACTGCAACGTGGAGAGCCACTGCAAAAGTCGCAATGAGTGTCCTGGTCCCCACAATGAACCCCGTAGATAAGGAGCCTCCTCATCAGGTGGAGTTGGTTGCCACACTTCTTCCGGTTGCCAATGCAGAAAGTGATCAAACATGGTACCGTCTGTGAGTGCCGCGGAATGCGATTGCGTAGGATGCTTATACAACGTCGCACGCAATGTTTGCAAATCATTTAAATGTGCATATTGTTGCTGAAGACGTTGAGGTGCGTCAACACCCTCACAGTCCAAAGGACACGCATGCTCAATGCATCTGAGGGAGGTTTTGGCCGCCCTATCTGCTGCAGCATTGCCTAGAGCATGAAAGTGTGACAATGGATCACTATGAGTAGCATGTTCTTGATGGGCTTTAATCTTGCGAACAATCAAATGACCTTGTTGAAGTGCATTCCACAAAACACGGACGTTATCAAAATTAGGCCATTGCTCGAAGTCTGCCAAAGCAACACAAAGACCTAACTTCTGTAGCAAGTTCATGACATACTGAGAATCCGTGTGAATGACATGATGGAGATGCAACAAATCCAAGGATGCAAGTGTGTCTGCTAAATGCATTACCGATTGCAGTTCTGCCCGCGCGGTGGTCTGTCTATGGCTGCATTCCCCAGTGAACAAGACTAGGAAAGTGGATGGCAGTTTTTGAGGGGCCTGAAACGATTCAACCAAAATGGCTGCTTCTGATGATTGTACCTTAGGATGAAAAACCGCTGCAAAAGCTGCACGTCGCTGATCAACTGATGTAGGTCTGACACAGGAACCATCTGTGGAAAACCAAGCTTCTCCGGAGCCTTGCATATGACGAGATATTTCCAAAAGAACATCATCGTTGGGTTGTGGAAGTGGTCGGCGTTGAAACCAAAAAGCACGAAAATCATACCATTCATCACGGAAAGCTACAGGCAGATGAAAGAAACAAGCATTATGGTGGCGAAGATGGTCAAGCACCTCTGGATGTTTATCACGTACCGACTGAGTAGCACTGCAGTGGAGAATGCGATGTTCCGTTGTGTCTGCTTCACCACAATTGCGGCAAACCGGTGATTCCTGAAAATGCTGTTTCTGGGAAGTCTGAAGATATGCACCTGTCACATCTCTTGCAAGAATGCGCTGGACATTATCAGGGAAATCATGTAGGACTTTGAGTGTCATGGACCTATTAGGAACCGGCAGCATGCTCCAATCAGGTCGATCCAAATGAACAGCAACTACATGTTTCATCCACGAATGCTCAAGATATTGAAACAAGTCCTTCAGACAACAGGTCCAAAGGTCGAAGGTGACCTGCGAATCGGTATGTATGATACCTTGTTTTGTGATCTGCCAGCCTATCCTGGCAAGATTCATAGCTAAAGCTCCCGCTGGACCATGCACATGCGCACTGCGCGGTGAGTGAGTGGCTGCGATGCGAAGGAAGATCCGTGATTGCGCAGGGGTCAACTGATACAGTAACCTGCGACAATGTTTGATGCTTTGACGAAGGAGGCGGTGTTCAGGGTCTGTCAAGTTTTTATGCAGAAGGTTACACGCTATGACTGGATTAGCAATCACGCGAACTGGAACCAAAGCTTTGGTAGCTGCCGTGCGCAGGTCTTTCAACCATTTGTTACCAACGTAGTACACCTCAGTGGCATACAGCGCTTTATGGTTAATAGCGTCATTAGCTATTTTGGCTTTCACTGCAAGGGAGACGCGTAGCTTACGAAGTTTGAGCATGCGCTGGAGTGCTGCATGATGTCGTTCTCGTTGGGTGAGACGACTATGCTGTTTGGTGTAGTGGACCAAATAGCCCAGTTCCCGCGCGGAACCTAAGACTTTAAAGCCAGCATTAGAAGGGAGCTGGGTCTTAGCTAGGATTCGCCATTTTCGGCGGCCGGGGCCATCAGTGGACCAAGCCCATGTTTTACTCCAATCTATGGTGAGCAAAGCAGCTTCTGCGAACTGGGTTGTCAAGCGTACCGCCGCCGAGTGGAGTGGGGGACTATGAGAACGCCATGCCCAATTATCGGCATAGCTAAAAGGCAAAATACCCAAATGCTCCATGGCATAAATCCACAAGTAGGACAAGGCGATACATGCCACTACAGAAAACGTGTCACCCTCAGGGCACCCCTTCCTGCAGCATGAAGGGAACCACGCAAGCCCCCCAATAACGATGCACCTGATTCATGTTTGAATACCACTGGTGTACCAACCAAGATGGCAGGCCGCATTTGAGCATGCACCTGGCCACTCGTCTTTTACAAAGAGTATTGAAACATTTTCGAAGGTCCAGGGTGAGACCCCCCTGAGAAGTACCGGGATTGGCATGTGAACTTTCTAATGCAAATTGAAATGCAAGTAGGTAAGTCATTGCCGATCGCCCTGGTATGTAACCAATGATGGATGCTGGCAGAGTGCGGGACCAGGTGGCCAAAATTTGTTTACATACTAGCTTGGCAAAGAGTCGATACAACAAACCGAAAATGGCGATGGGACGGGTGGCTGCAGCATCAGTAGCAGCGTCATGCTTTTTCATGGGGAGTGTACGCACCTGCATCATGCTTGCTGGCCAAGGGATTGAAGACATTGCCCATGTTTGAAAAATGCAAAACAGTTCTTGCAAGGCAGCATCTGGCAGTGATTTGAGCGCATCCTGAAACCATCCATCTACTCCTTGTGCAGTGGAAGAGGTGGACAATTGCAGACAGGTTTTTAAGTCATCAAAATCAAAAGCAATGCTCACTGCAGGCAAAGCTGGCGCGCGTTCAAGAAAGGATTCAAACTGTTCTGTAGTGAAAGTGGTCAGGTCGAAACACGGTGCATCTCGTTGCCAGTACTGATTCCAATGACTGGTCAAGTGGGATGCCACGGTATGTGGAGATGAATCCAAAACTGTTTGTCGGAGAGTGCACTGACATGGAATGTCCACTTCTGCATCATGAAGCATACAGGTCATTACGTCTGAGGTCACATGCAAGATGTCCGCCTCATGTGTATCAATGTGGACCGAATGCTTTAGTGACCATTGCAAAGTATCTGATGGAGAAAACGAGAGTTCAATCAAACCTTGCCCCTGTGAAACCACTGTAGCCGGGTGTTCTTGCACGATTGTTACAATGTCAAGAAAACCTGGGGATGGAGGTTTGGCCTTCTGCGAAATACGCTTGGCACCCTCATGTGTGGAATCATACGCCAACACAAATTTTGCATGCTTAATGCGAAGTTGATGTTCTGCATAAACTTTAGCATCGCAATCAAATTGCAAAATCTGGACCACATCTTCCAGGTAGGCCGCATCTGGAAAAAGGAGTGGTAATGTGGAAATTTCAGGCCATTGAAGGACCCACTTGGTGAACGATGAACCGTAACCTTTTGCTTTAAGGATAGCTTTCCATTCAGAAAAGGTCATAATACAGGCCCCATTTTCCCACGTTTGTAGAAATACAGTGTTTTCATACTTAAAGGTTTTCTTCACTTGAATTGTTGGATTTCCTTCTTGGCTGTTTGATCTTGATTTTGTTTCATCTGGAGATTTCTTTATTAAAATCAACAAGCTGCAATCATGAATTTAAACTGCCAACATATCAAGTTTTCAAAACTTTAAATTCCTCGTAATTATTGAATTTCCATTTCCAAAAGCAGATTTGAATTGCCAATTCAATTTTTGACCTCAAGGAGAAGGGTCTCCGGTCATCCCTCCCGGGGGGGGGAGCAAAAAAAAAAAACGTTTTTTTTTCGCCCCCCCCTAAGAGGAAGTTTCAAGTAATGAATAATAAGAACTTCCTCTGAAGGGGGGGGGCGATTTTTTTTTTTTTTTTCTCCCCCCCCCCCCCCGGGGGGGGGGGGGACACCGGTGTCCCGCTGCTTCCCCCCGGCCGGAAGGAAATTCTCATTAACAACTACTGTTGGCAATCTAAAATCAAAATGGGTAACTCAGTTAATAATTGGGAGATCCTAGGGCAATACCTTGCCAATACTAAATTAAATTGCAAATATTAAAATACAATTTCCAATTTGCAATTCTATGTGGGAATGCCATGTAAGGCTTTCATTGCAAATATGGTATTTGAATTGCCGATATTAAAATGAAATTGCCAACGCTAGATTTAAATAAGAAAGAATCCAAATTCAAAATCGACATGCCAATATTCAATTTTGAATGCAGGCAGCAGTGTTGAAATCAATTTGCCTTTTGGATGGCAGATTAAAATTGCAGATGCTACTAGCTACGGCAACCCCCATTTGTAAGTAAGCACTAGCTGACCAGAAAATAATTATGTAGAAATATAATGTATGTCACCCCATATGACACAGCTCTATAGGTAAGAAAGTAGAAATCTATGATAGATGGCAACCAGGCATCAATATAAGGCAGCTTTGCCCATGGGCACTTAGGCATTATTTTTCAGGAACCCAACCGAGGCTTTACAAAGCGTTACCACCACTTGGGGATTCAGTTGCCAAAATGGCATGTAAATTGCCATCAAATTTGAGATCAAGTTGGCTAAAATTGTAAATATTGTAAGCTGCAGTACATCCCATGTGTAATGCAATTAGGCACTATCACAACAGAGGCTACAACCAGGCAGCAATATATTGCATGTCAGCCCATATGACCCAACTCTGCAAGTAGGAAAGCAGAAATGCCCTACGGCAACCAGGATCCAATAGAATGCAGCTTAACCCATGGGTACTCAGGCACTGGTTTTGCAATAGAACCCAACTAAGGCAATATATATATTTTTTTTTCTGTATATATATATATAAATATGAACGCTTAAATAAAAATATATTTCTATGTATTTGTTACCACTCCTGTGGGAGCCAATCCCCTAGCTAGCAAGACATAAGTCCATGATAGTTCGCAACCAAGTGGCAATGTACTGCATGTGGCATGAAACTACTTTAGTCCCAAAGTAGCAAGCCAGAAGGGCATGAACATGATAGATTGCAAGCAGATCTTTACAGGCTGCAGCCTGTGTCATTGATAGTTAGACTCTAGTGAACCATGTGCCCCAACCCAAAGTAGTATAAACCCAACTAGGCTTACATATCATCTGGTTATCCCAGCAGCTGCTTTTATGGGCAGGAAGCAAGGCATAAGCACATAATGAGTAACAACCAAATACCAATATATGCTGTACATGGCAGAAGTGCAGGGTAGATTTTAACCAGGGACTGATCGAATGCAGCTGGTCTCATAGGTAATAATGCATGAGTACATAAATCCATGGGCGGTAAGACATAAGTGCATTATCGATTGCAACCAAATCTTCACAAGGGGAATTCTATCCAGTAAGTAGTTGGGCAATAGCTTACCACAGGCAACCAGATTGCAACGCAATTCATTTCACCCCATATCACCCAACCATACAGGAAGCAATGCAGCAGTGGGTTGGAGATTGCAACTAGGTATCAACAGAGCAGAGTTAGTTCCAAAGGTAGCATTGCATCAGCGCTCTAGTTTCCAATCTGGTATCCACAGAATGTAGCCCAGCCCATGGGTATTCAGGCACCGTTAAATTCTAATAGCCAGGAATACATGTAACGACTTCCTGATGTTCTTTGAACATTTACAAATATAGATAAACAAATTTTATGGCGTCATACATGGATTTAAGCGTTGAATGCAGGGGTTCGCAAGGGATGAGCATGCTTTAATCCAATATTGGTAATCTTTGTTACAGGTACTTGGAAATCATTAAAAACCGCTAAGAACCATGAAAAAGGGGGCCTGTATAATGACCCGCTCTCTTTCCATTCGAGTGCGAGTTGATACTTGGAGGTTAAAAATTGCTCAGGATTACGCTGAAGATTCCGAATTCGATGAAGCAGACTCTGAACCCTCCTCAATTGCCGAATGCGAAAGGAGGTCTGCTGGCTGACTAGGTCAATTGCTGGCATGTATTGACCCTCACAGGGTTTTTTCAAAACCTGAGGAGGGCGTTTCTGTTGCAATTTCTGATTCTTGGCCCTGCCTCTGCAACTGCGAGGAAGACCCTTCTGCGGATGTTTGACTGGATCAGCACGGTGCTGTGTTGACAAAGCACAATGCACAGCATGTTCACATTAGGCATCTGGGGATGAATACACTGCATGAAGTGACTGGTTATCTTCTGGTTGATTGAAGTGATAGTGTTGCGCCATTAAGGTAACATCTGGATCATACGGCAACCAGGAAGTTGGCAGTTTCCATTCCCAAGGCTGCTGCAACGCAGTTGGTACCATCAGGGTAACCACTACTGGCTCATGTTCGGGGAAAAACTTCTGTTTGTCAACTTCTATGCGTTGGGTCCAAAGTCGAAGGGACGGAGAAAGAATCATCAAATCATGACTGGTAGCTTCACGGTTTGTGAAGGGCATGGCACGTCCATACATTTCCTGATACAAATCGTCAACCACGATGAAACCCTGCTGCGAAAGGTATTGAACACTTGGAAAACGATGAACCTTCATGTTGAAGTCTCCCATGATAACGGTGGGCATCTTATAGGTTTGGGACCATTCGGTTGCCACTTCTAGAAGCCTCTGGTTATTGATTGCAGGTGGCACCGGAAAGATTGCTGGGATAAGCATACACTGTAATAACTTGAACATGAATGCGGCCCACTTGAACCACAGAGGCCAAAATACGCGTGGAGTCCACATCCGTTGGGATGGAATGCTGCAATTGGCGCTGTGGATATCGAGAATGCATTGAAACGCCTGTGGCCTTACCTCTACGGGCATGGATCTGTGTTCGCACAGCTCCATGGGGATCGACCGGTGGAGACCATACACTATTGAAACCAAGTTTTCTCAAAGTGGAGGCGACCTCAATCTGTACCTGTTTTGTAGCACTGGTTTCAGCGAAACCCATGAAATCCAAATCATGATGATGAATCAAATCCGCAAAGGCTTGTTTCTTATTATGCAGCGAGGTGGGATTGGCCAGCATGATACTCAAAGGTATGGTTGACTGCTCGGTGGGTGGACCCGGGTGTTGGGCTTCGCCAACTCTCACGGATGCAAACACGTGCATAGATCGAAACACTGCAAAGGATTGAAATGCTAGATTTGCAGAAGGCCTCCATGACCCAAAAACCGCTATTTTAGAAGGTGTCCTAAAAAGATGGTTTTGGAGCCCCAAGAAGGCAAGGTTAGGACACCTTGTCAAAAGGGTGGCTTTAAGGATCACGGAGGCTTTTGAGAATCTATCAGATTGAAATACTGAAAGAAACACTGCGACACCAACATAAACAAATGGTTGGGTGGCCTGTGTTGATAAGAAAAATGTTTGCTTATCATTGTTCCCCTATCATTTACCATTGTTTTCCCTCATTATTGTTGGTGGTTGGTTAACTGCTTGACCCATAGCCATGTGACTAGTCCTAAATGCTGGTTCTCAAGTGGTTGGAGGCACCCTGACTCTGAATCGCCCGGATCGCCGCTCGCCGCTGTGCCCGTCGCTGCCTGCTGAGGGTCAGCGCCATACCTGAGAGATGGATGTCAGTCATGACCAGGTCCACCGGAACCAGATTGACATTTTGGACTGCAACCTATTTGTCAATCAGCTTTGATATGTGTTTCAGTTTAGAATCTATATGTTATCTAGTACGAAAGAGGCGCAAATTATCTTTTCCTATGTTCCATTTGTATATCTGACGAGATTGTTGCGAAACTCCCTCCACATGTATGGGATGATGTGTGGGATGATGTACGGGATTATGTGTGGGATGATGTATGGGATGATGTATGGGATGATGTATGGGATGATGTACGGGATGATGTGTGGGATGATGTTTGGGAATGATGTATGGGATGATGTATGGGATGATGTGTGGGATGATGTATGGGATGATGTATGGGATGATGTATGAGATGATGTACGGGATGATGTACGGGATGATGTATGGGATGATGTATGAGATGATGTACGGGATGATGTACGGGATGATGTGTGGGATGATGTATGAGATGATGTATGGGATGATGCATGGGATGATGTATGAGATGATGTATGAGATGATGTACGAGATGATGTACGGGATGATGTGTAGGATGATGTATGAGATGATATGTGGGATGATGTATGAGATGATGTATGGGATGATGTGTGGGATGATGTATGAGATGATGTATGGGATGATGTGTGGGATGATGTATGAGATGATGTATGGGATGATGCATGGGATGATGTATGAGATGATGTATGGGATGATGCATGGGATGATGTATGAGATGATGTATGAGATGATGTATGAGATGGTGTATGGGATGATGTATGAGATGATGTACGGCATGATGTACGGGATGATGTGTGGGAGGATGTGAGGGGATGATGTACGAGATGATGTATGGGATGATGTTTGGGAATGATGTATGGGATGATGTATGGGATGATGTGTGGGATGATGTATGGGATGATGTTTGGGAATGATGTATGGGATGATGTATGGGATGATGTGTGGGATGATGTATGAGATGATGTATGGGATGATGTGTGGGATGATGTATGGGATGATGTTTGGGAATGATGTGTGGGATGATGCGTGGGATGATGCATGGGATGATGTATGGGGTGATGTGTGGGATGATGTATGAGATGATGTATGGGATGATGTGTGGGATGATGTGTGGGATGATGTTTGGGAATGATGTGTGGGATGATGTATGAGATGATGTATGGGATGATGTGTGGGATGATGTGTGGGATGATGTATGACATGATGTATGGGATGACGCATGGGATGATGTGTGGGATGATGTATGGGATGATGTATGGGATGATGTACGGGATGATGTGTGGGATGATGTTTGGGAATGATGTATGGGATGATGTATGGGATGATGTGTGGGATGATGTTTGGGAATGATGTATGGGATGATGTATGGGATGATGCGTGGGATGACGTATGGGATGATGTATGGGATGATGTATGAGATGATGTACGGGATGATGTACGGGATGATGTATGGGATGATGTATGAGATGATGTACGGGATGATGTACGGGATGATGTGTGGGATGATGTATGACATGATGTATGGGATGACGCATGGGATGATGTGTGGGATGATGTATAGGATGATGTATGGGATGATGTATGGGATGATGTGTGGGATGATGTATGGGATGATATGAGTACGGAGAACATTGGAAAACATTGGAGAACCAAGTTCTCGGGTACCAAAAAGACTACCAAGTCACCGGTTCAGAGTCATGGATGAAAACCTCAGCTGGTTGACTTTCACCGCCCAACGGCCGCACAACCGCAAGGCCCAAGGAAGTCCAAGGAACGTTTCCAACTCCTTCAGGGTGCTCTGCATCTCGTTGTGCCAGGCATCCAGCGCATCCTCGAACAACTTCAACCCTCGACCCGGAAAGGTTTCACATGGCACGTCTAGGAATCGAGGAGCGAACGAAACATCACCAAACTCGCAAAAAAAAAACTGCACATAGATATGTAATAGTCTATAGTAGATGATCATAGATCATCCTGTAATAGAGACTAATCATAGATCATCATAAGGCACAGCCACATCCAGATGCCGAGATATTGCGACAGATTTCGGACGGTGAGCAGTTTGCTGGGCACTGACCACTGACCATTGGCCAAGGTCAGCTTCACCCGCTGCTTCATCCAATCCAATGTCCAAGGAGAAGAAAGGAATTTCAGTCTGAAACTGCATTTTTTTCTCCATGATGTTCTTTTCACTGCGAACTTGGGAGGCCACGCAAGTCAGTTTGCAGGGAACAAATCGGGATGTGTTGCTTTTTGCAGGTGCACTTCCCAGTGAAAATCGCGCAATCTGTGTCTTCCAGCAGGGAATTCCCTTCCAGGTCGCCGAAAATCATCGGTTGAGAAGCACCAGTCAGGGTCACTATTGCCATTGCCAATTGAGATGTTCAAACGTTTAACAACTTCAGAGCCTGGGAGAGCCTAGGCCCTGTTCTTGAAGCCAAGTTATTAAAGGATCAAGGTATCAGAGCCAACCTGGGACCATGATGGACCATGGCCATCCCAGCAATTGACATCATCTTCTGGGGCACAGCCTTGGGTTGGAAGGGCGAACAAATTTCAAAGAAACAAACGATCCTTGGAAGTTCATGGCTGTCATTCATAATAATAATCCTTTCAAAAATTGGAGCGCACACTGGTTTCACCACAAAACATGTTTCAGACTACATGCAATGTTTTCAAGCCAACGCATCATATCTGGATATGTCGTGTATGTTATTTGCAACATGTTGGAATTGATGCCTTTCATTTTGCACGACATTTCGGCACTTGGACCGAAAACCCTTCATTCCACTCATGAGGATGGAAACTTGTTCCAATCAGCGAGGAAAAAAACACGAAAGTCGAACTTGCTGAGGCCATGTGGGAAATCATCACATCCTCCCTGGGACAGCGAATCTCGTCGTCGGCCAACGGCTTTGTTCAACAAAACGTCTGATTTTGCGCGCGCTTACCATGCAACGCACCATTGCCACCAGCATCCATGGGTACCCTGACAGATCCATTGCATGACCCTATGGCATTGGGTAGTGATTGGGTACCTGAAAAGGGGTCAGAAGAGTTGCCTACAGTGCAACTAAGAAGCTAACAATACGCGATAAGAACATACTAATCACCTTATAGCTGATCAGTAAGCTGATTATGGTTGTTCGATCGATAAGCTGATAGGTTAACAACAATATTGAATACTGACTTACTCTAAGTTGATAATTAACAATTTTAATTGCTATTGTAAGGATATACTAAGAGCTACTAATGTCAACAACCGTTTGCCTCACAGGTTGCCTGATCACTACCGGTCTGCGATGATGCTTCCTGTTGGCAACCAAGCAGAGAAGATGGCTTTGCATGCTATGATCTTTTGCTTGGTTCGGGGTGGTTGAGTATAGCAATTGATTGATTTTGCTGTTTGAGTACGGGATATGCAACTTCCTAGCATTGACTGTTGACCATAGTAATCCAAAACGGTACAACGCCAACGTCAATCGAAGCAAATACATGAGCTGTAGCAACATCATTTCCATAGTCATCCAACTGCTCGTAGCATATGAACGATGCATTTTCACTCATAATGTGATGTCGTTGCGCAAATATACTTCCATTAAGAGAGAGAGAGAGAGAGAGAGAGAGAGGGGGGGAGACTATGTCGTTGGCTATCATTGCTGACCAATTCTAGGATTCCATCCTCACCAGTAATCAACCAATCTTCCGCAGCGTTTTTCCCCGGGTTCGGTCCAAGCATCGGGCACACAGCCACTGCCATCTGCCATGCGACGACAGGCGTCCGCGTGTTTCTGCAACAGCTGGCGCGGAGCATCCGCAGCGGGGAAAGCCTGATCCAGCAGCAGATCGAGCCAGGGGAGACTCATCTTTGACCAATAGAAATCTCGAGTTTCGATGGCAAAAAAAAACTGGAGATCTCAGATGGAGTCAAAAATCGAGATGTATTAGATGATTTTCCATCATGATGATTGATGGCAGTGAATGATGATTGATTTATGCTGATGGATTGACTGTTATTCATGGTTTATTGATGGTTATGTAGTAGATTATGGAGTCCATGTTGTTTTTACCAGATCCACTAGATGATGGAATAGATCTCAGGGATGATCTCAATGTTTCGCTGCTGCTGGACCTGGTGATGGTTTATGGCTGGATCTGACCAATCTTGCAGCCCCGGAAGTTGAAACAAAGGTCAATGTAGCAGGTAGCAAGCAATGCCAGTCATACAATTCAGATATCCTTGTATATATATATGTATAAATATAGATATATATATATATATATGTGATTGTATATGTTTAATTATATATTGTATACAGCTATTATTCGGCTGCGTATATTCAAATACAAGTTTCATCTATATCAGTCATTTATGGACATTCATGATATATGACCGCTGTGGCTGACAAAAGCCGTCAACCACCACCATTCTGTCCATGATTTCCCAACCAAAATGATCTATGTTCCTTGTTCATCGTTGTATGTGGAAAACGTCTGACTTTTGAAGCAAGCAGAAACCAAAATAACATGTTGCAATGTTACGCGGAGCTGACCAAAATAACACGCCAACTCAAGCAGAAACCAATGTTAAGTCAGGTTAGGCGTTGCCATGTAAAGTGCTCACTTGCCCCAGATTTGGACCCGTGTTGGCGCCAAGTGTCGTGCAGGGGTTCTGTTCACAAGTCTTGGTGCCTCCAAACCATTGGTTACATATTGGCGAAATTTGAATGTGTTTGCGGCTTCACATGGATGCTGTTGATGGGTTTCACCAACAACTATGACCATGAACCATTAATCAACCATTCATCAAGAATGGGTTTGGGTACCGCAAGAAACACTTGGCCCCCAAGGATTAGAAACAACCATGCGCAGCTGCGAAAAAAGGGAAAAAAAAATCCTGGTGGTGGATCCCTGCTGGTACATGCAATTCTTGTTCCCCATAGTACCGCACGGGGCGGTTTCCACAATAGAGAGCCTATACGGCTGAGGGAAGCTGACTGACAGCTTCCATTTGACTTCCAAGTCAGAAGCTTGCACGTTCACATGAACTGTCTTAACTTCCAAAAATTATCTGGCGGTTTCTTAAAATGCGGGACCCTAAAAAATGGTTGGCTTATTACTATAAATCATTAATAAACTGGTTGATTTGGGGGGTCCCCTGTTTGAGAAACACCCATCTGACCCCTCAAGTTCTTGACGATTCTGACTTGCAAATTTGCTTCACGTCACACCAAATTATGCGCACCTCTTTCCTCACAGAGCTCTGCACCCGCAACTTTACCCAGCCTACCTTTGGACCATCCCGGAGCACAAGACTATCCAAATTTCAACATCTTGCGGAATTTGCATCAGTTACGCAAGCACATCTCTGTCTCTCTCTCTCTCTCTCTCTTGACGTCTCTTCTCTCACATATCATCTGAGGGGCTACCTGCTGTAACCTTCCATGCGCTGAACGTTTGACTTCCAAGCTTAATTCGATGCATGTTAACGGTCTTGCAGATGCCAACAAAAAGGAACCCTCATTGAAAGCAATCAACTTCAACCGGATTGTCATGGGTCCCCAGAAATTCCTTGGAATTTTCGTAGATCCTCAAGATCCAGATCCCAATCGCCCCTAGAAACACCGCTGCTTGGGACCTCCATCCCAACGCCCCTCGCCTTCATCGCCTGCAATGCCCGCTGCTTCACAGCCCGTAAGCGAGACAGTGGGCCACGGCAAGCCTCAACCGCCTCGTGGAGGCACAACCAAAGCCTCGGTGTTTTCGGCAACCGTTGTGGCACTCGAAGGGATAGAAACCAGCGGCTTTGAAGGCGTAGAACACATCGAAATCTTCGAAATCGTTGAATTTTGAATGTTTTTCAAGGACACATGTATCATCAGAAAGTTGTGAACTGTCAAAAGTGTCCTTCGAACTTCAGTCCATACCCTTTGAGCTTGTCCACGCATTTCAGCTTGTTCACGCATCACTGCGGCCCAAAACAACCAAAGAGTCATCATATCTATATGTCGGGGATAATGATGTTTTGCAGGCAGCAAGTTTTGAACAAGTCCCCCTTCCATTTTGAACGATCAGCTTCGACTGTGTACACCAAATACTTGCCATCCGTGCAGACTGATTCCATCAGGATGTCGGCAGAGCACATGAAACCGAACATCAAAACTACCTCTACCTACCGCACTTGTTTGGCTAACTGCCACAGAGATTTGTGCATGGATCTAACATCGGTCTCAAAATCGGGGACCCAATTGTCATCCTTTACATCAACCATCTCCAGCATTTTCTAGTACTAAACCCTACTAAACCTTACTAAACCATCCATTCAGATCCACCTTAAGATTATTCGCATGTAGGCGACCACCTGTGGAGCCTCCCGCGGGGATGCCCAGTGGCTGGGCCTCTCCCGGGAGGTGATGCACCGCCCGGTCCCAGACCTCCGCGGCCAGCGAGGGGTCCGCCATGGCGTCCCTTGCGAAGGCGCCGAAGCTCTGCCAGGCACCGGGCTCCTGGGAGGCTGAGGCGAAGGTGGGACCCAGGTGGGGCTGGTGGGGCCCAGGTCCTGAAGCTAAGGTTATGAAGCTAAGGTGCATCATAGCTAAAGTTCTGCTCAAAGGTTATGAAATTGAGGATTTCAGTTTTTTTCTGCTTGTTTTGGAAAGATTTTTTTCAAGTGACCCAAATTGGCACGTCCATAGAATTCCCGATGAACACGCTGTCCAAGGCTTATCTGTCCAATTGCCTTTGGCCTTGATCGATTGGACGATCTTGGGTCAGCTGCCACAGAACTTGCCAGGACTTTAATCATGCTGCTTTACATGTCTTCATGTATTCATGTACATAGTACTGACCCAGCAGTGTGATCAGTGTGTATATGTGAATGAGCATACATATGTGTGTATGTATATAAATATAATGTAAATATAAATATAAATGAAAATACAAATATACATTTACATATACATATACATATACATATACATATACATATACATATACACATACATATACATATACATATACATATACACATACATATACATATACATAGACATATTATACAACTATATACATATATCTAGACTCTAGACTCATCTGCATATACTTAAATGTAAGAGAAACATAGAGAAACCAGCTGTCATGCAATATTTCACAATCGATCTGGGCCACGTGAAACCTGCACAGCTTGCTGGGCACCTTGGCCGAGAAGCAGGTGCAGCGCAGGTGGGCTGTAAGGATGCGCGCCTTGTCGCCTGCAAGCTTCGCACGTTCGGCACGCGAAGCCGTGAAGCCCAGGGAGTTTGAAGATCGCTTTTGATCTATTCTAAAATGAGTTGGTTGGCGGTTGAACCAACCCCTATGAAAAATATTAGTCAACCAACCAATTGTTGATACCTACTAAGGAAAAGAAAAAATGTTTGAAACCACCAACCAGTAGTCATTTTATATGTTCTTCAATGCTTTCTCAAGATGTCCATTTGTAGTAGCAAAAAAACAAGAACTTTGGGGGTTCCCTATTTTGAGAAACTGCGGGAAAAGAAAATTAAAACAGAAAGGGAAACAAGAAGGGGTAGATAGACATCATGAAGAAAAATACTTGTCACGGCATTCTTCGTATTGAATTCAATTGGGTTTGCGTACATTTTTTGCAGCTAAAAAATCTCTTCACCGAAATGATGCGTACGATTTGGGACGGAGTCCGAACCAGGAATTTGCAAATCCAATATATATGACCACCAGGCACTAGTATTGGCCAAGTGAAAATCGCTGGCAGTGGTTCACGCTATATGCAACAATGAACGGCGATCGCCTATAGAGTAATAGAGTGTACAATAAATGAACATCAAAATATTCATTCCATCTAATTTCTCAAGGCATATGCGGCAAAACAAACAAGAATACCACATTCGTATTTAAATACAGTGATGGAGAATGTTTGCCACAGCTCATAAAGCGCTGGCTCCACTAGCTGATTTGGGCCATATGGACGCCACTGCCCACAATCATCGTCAAGCACGGTACAGGTACTGATGTGTCGTGTTGCTGCCGTCACAACTCACGCCTCTCGCTGTAGTCGCTGCAACATGGTCTTGCTGAGGTTAGTAGTGGTCAATGATGGCTAATGGTTGATACTATCTTTGATATTGATTGATAACAATTAATAGATTGGATTAATAATAGTGGTTGAAAATGGTTAGTGAAGGGTCAATGGTTGATGAACCACTGGCAAGCCTGACAAACCAAGCTTGCGGAGGTCGCTGGGCGCAGTCTCTATCAAGGGAAACCATTAAGGGTGGCTGTCAATGCTTACCTGTGAAAAAAATTATTTTGCCGTTGCTGTTGATACATGCTGAAACACTTGCAATCATCATTGATCAGTATTATCGCTTCCTGAGAGATCCCCACATGCTTCCAGCATGAAGCTGTACCTGGACCAACCCAGGATGTTTTTTCCACGGTGGTTCACCTGCCCCAGCGCCAGCTGCACCTCCCTCCTCTTCCAATTTCAGGAGCTGCGCCGCAACGTCGGAGGCAGAGATCGCCTCCTCCTTGCCGAAGCTCGTGAAGTGAGTTTCGTGGGGTCGGTCAACCAGCGGGTTGGCGGACGAACGTTTGGCGCTTGCAAAACGTCATATATAGGGCTACCCTGGTGGAAACATCTCAAGTCATTTGATGGTACCCCAAAATCATCCTTTATATTGATTTTCAAGCATTGACAGCATTAAACCCAATCATTTTTTGAGGGTTCCCTATTTTGAGAAACCCCCATTTCTTTCATCGACGCCCTCAAAAGAAAAGTGATTCTCGTGATTCCCGCGTGATTTTGTTTATCTTCCATCCAGCTGAGGTTCCCAAAAACCAAACTGATCTCGTCACTTCTGTACTTTTCTACAGTAATAGTCTATCTTCCAAAAACACAACAGCTTGGTGATCCTGTCATTCCAGTTTAGTTCCATATTCTCCACCACTGTACTTTTGAAGTGTCCTCAATATTTTTTGGCTGGTGGTCCTGTCATATGCAAACCTGTGTTTCTGCGGTTGCTGTCATACACACACGCACACACTCACGCAACTTGTTGCTGTTGTTGTTGCTATTATTGTTGGCGGCGGCGATGGTTGTTATTACTTTGCACAGTTGTGCTGTGGTTGGTGTTGTTGCTCTATAAATAGGGCCTTGTTGTCTGTAACGCTGTTGTCCCTCTCGTCCTTGTTGTTCTTAATCAAGTTTTCTGCTCTTGCCATTTTGTTGAAATTTCAGCTGCCGTATAGCCGTTTTGTCGTTGTCGTCCTCGTCCGCCGTCCGTCGTCCGACCTCCGTCGTCCGTCGTCCGCCGTCCACCGTCCGT
>VSDK01005948.1:303241-318971 GCA_009767595.1 Symbiodinium kawagutii
GGGCCACCCTGGCATCCCTGCCTGCGGGCGGCGCATCCACCGCGGCATTGCTTCCAGCAGGTTCAGCTGCTGCCTCCTCTCCCGAGGATTCTTCCGTGTCGCCTCCTGGCATCTCTTCCTCTGCCCTTTTCGGGAACTCTTCAGTTCCTTCTGCAGCTTCGTCCGGCTCAGAGGATTTGACTAGTCGTAGCCCTCCATCGGTCAGCTCTGCCAATTCCTTGGCGTAAGACTAGCCGTCTGGGCCTAACCCAAATTCATTATGGCTTCAGGAGGCACAGCAGTTGTGAGCAGGGCCCACCACGAAGTGGACGCAGAGCCGATTCCTCTCGTCTCCGCCACCCGGCAACAGCCCAAAGCGGACTATGCCTTCAACCCGCTCCAGCACGGTGCCGCGCCAGACGCTGGGGTTCTAGTCGAACCCCATGACTGCAAGCGACTGCTGAGTCACCAGCTCGTACAGCTCTCCTGGGTCAGTCATTCCACTTCCTGTGGAGTGGCCCTGTTTCGCCCTGACCCATTCCCTGCCGTTCCACGATCGGCTTTCAAAACGGCGTCTAGGGTCGGCCGCGTCCACTGCGAGAGCCTGTCTCAACATCGTCACGGAAACCCCGAACAACGATGCGGATGAATCCAAGGTGATCCATCCTCCTTCGTCCAAGTTCCCGTGGTGACCGAACCCACCATGGCGATACGCGCTTGACATAGCGCGGCACATCGCCTGCGGAGAGTCATCGTACCTCTCCTTGCTGCGCCTATCGCGCCTCACCCCGTGAGGACGCCACTCCCATTTCTTGGCGCCGCCTTTTCCGCCTTTCCCGCTGCGGCCGCCCATGCCAACCACAGCGAAGTCCGCAGCAGCTAAGCTGCTCTGCGGGACCTTTTGCACTTCAAAGTTCGCGGCTGCTATCCAACTCACAGCAGCGTCCGCAGCAGTTGCGCTGCCCGCTGGACCAAGGAACCCACCCGCCGCGAAGCAACCGCGCGGGCCCTTAAGCCAGCAAAACAGCTGCGGAAAACAGCAACCACTCAACTTACAACCCAACAACTCTAACCACAACACAACACAACCAACCATGTGAACCCTTCCCTTAACCTTTGGGGCCCCCTTACTCCTACGGGTCGGGCGGTTGTGGTCCGACACAACCTCGTCGTATTTGGGTTTGTGAGGGGTTCCAACCTGAGGGACACCTTTAGCCTGCACTCCCAGCACTTCCAGCGCCTCCCCGGTCGGCTGCACGGCTTCCACCGCTGCATTTTTGCACGCGTCGCGGATCTCGGATTTTGCTTCGTCATCTGTGACGAACTTTCCGTCAAGAACCCTTCCTGTCCGCACCGTCAAATCATCCACATATGCTATCCACTCGCGGGTGAACTTGAGCTTGCGATTTCTTCCCGGTGAGAAAGCTCGGTCCACCACGAACGAGAAATCATCCGGCCCATTCACAGGTCCGAATGTCAAACAGACTGGGAGGAACTTCCCAGACCGAGAGACAATCGCAAGGACCTCCATCGCCCTACGACTGTTCCTGATCTGATTGAACCCAGTGACCGCATCCACAAAACTGTAGTAGATGCTGCCAGCTGCTGATGCCAAAACATCTGAAGAGCGCCGGCAGTAGTAGACGGACCGCTTCACCCTAGCGTTCACGCGGCGGTAGTCCACCACCAGTCGCCTTTTACAATGCGCTTGCGCGATGGCATCTCCTTGCGCGATGCACTCGTTCCGCGGACCAACTGGCCCCGCCGGACTTCTTCTTCCAACTTCTCATCTACCCAAGCCGCTGCTTCTCCCTTCAAGTTGCGCGGCTGGGAACTCACCGGCGGCCCGTAGGAACGCAGTCACGCATGACATTCCGCACCGTGGTCCTTGGAGAACCTTCTACCCAAAATCCTCCAGCCTTGCGCGAGAGAACTTCCCTGCACGCAGCAGCATCTTCCTCGGTCATGGTCGGGCGCTTCTTCTTGAAGTCCGCTCCGAACCCGAGTTCCTCCACAACCGTCTTCCTGTACTCTGGGGTCCTTCGCGGATCTTCCTTGACCTCTTGACCAGAGAACTGGTACACCACGAGATCAGCCTTGACCTCATCCCATTCTCCGCAGTCAGCTCTGACCCGCCAGAGTTCAGCCATTTTCTCTGAAAGTTCCTTAATCTCCTTGTCAAGACGAGTCCGGTCGTCTTGGCTTAACTCATCAGTGGTCACTACCTGCTTGCTACTCCCAGGGGCAGGAAAGGATACCACTTCACAGGATCCCACCTTGATGCATCCTCCTGACACATCCACTGGTTTATCACCCAAGGACCGCTTCAAGGCCTTCACATAGGCTTGGCAGCATGCTGGTTCATAGACACCACTGAGGATGCCCATGCCCATCCACTTCGTGCCACCGGACACCTCTACCTTGACTGATCCTTGGACCGGCCGATGTGGATGTTCCAGACTAGCGAGGGCGTCGGGGCGACCGCACCTCAGCGAGAATGAACTCAAGCAGTAGTTAGCTAACCAGATCTGACCCTTCTTGATGGGCTGACCATACGTGTCATCAGACAAGCTCCTTGATTCCATCCCATACTGGCATCCATGCGTGGAAGACTACTGCCAAGGGAAGCGAGGATTGGACAAGGTTCCAAATGCACCAACCCAATCGCCTTCCTGCCATAGCAGACTGCCAGTAGGGCTTTCCGCTGCGCCTCTTGACTTCTTCTTATCTTGAGCCAAGAGCACCTGGATGACCAAACTACGAATAGCCTGATCACTTGCATCAGGTTGTCGCAAACCTGACACACTATAGTGTTCACAAGGGAGGCCAACATGAACCGCCTCAGGGCTGAGAGCCTCGAACAAGCCCCAGAAGATCTCCTGGTCCACAGCACTGGCCAAGTCCCACTTCCTTCCAAAGGACTCATGCATACAGACGATCCAGAGGAGGAGCCGTTAGCATTCCCGCTTGCTGCGCGGCCCGGGTGAGTCGCGCTTGGCCCGCAAACAGCTCCCAAAACTGAATCCTTCCAGGCTGTGTCCTTTCCAGCCAAGCCGCAACTGCCTTGCCTTCGGCAGTGCGCCAAACACTGAGGCATCCCTGCACCTCGGTGAGCTGGGAAAGGACTTCCTCCACAATGTGAATCACGTTTGACGACATTGCAACGTCACGAGCTTCAACTCTGACAACGTGGTCACGGAATGAATATCCTCCTTTATCCAACTTCCGCGCCGAACCTGCCGCGAGAGTACCATCCTTGCTGAGATCTACCTTACAGATCACTTCCTTCACGCTGACAGGTTCCAGCAAGGGACGGGCGACCTTCCTCATCAAGAAATTCCAGTCTCCATTTGACGCGCAGACCACTGGCATCTGGCAAGTAACGGCGCACGCTGACTTGAGCAAGCGCCACATCCACTTGCGTGACTTTCCCGAGGTAACACGCCTTAGGAACGTGAGCCTTCTTGTAGGCCACCTTGTCACCAATGCGAAGCACAAAGTCACGGCCACGCCTCTGCAAGGTGAACTCAACCTGCTTGGCTTCGCCTGACATTTGTTGCCCAAGGCTATGCGCTTCATCACCCGCGTCTTCAAATACCAGCGGTTCCCGAGACTCCGAACTCGAATCTGACGGGATCAACACACAATCTTCAGCATGCGCTTCCTGGCGCCGACGAGGCCGAGGAGCGGAACCACCAGCAACCATAGGGGGCTCAACTAACTCCAACCATAAGCGATTGCCTTTCACATCAACGATCTCCCAAGGACCGCGCAGACCTGGTTTCCACAAGGCGCTCGAGCCGCCCAATCTGGACGGATTTCCAAAACACCCTGTCCCCGACCTTCAGGTCTACCTGACGGCGATAGCGATTCGCAAGCTTTGTCCTAGCTTCCGATGCTCGGTTCCAATGTTTGACAACCACCTGAGAGATCTCCTTGAACTGAGCAAACTGCTTCTGAGCCCAGTCTGTGATTGGCTCAAACTGAAGGGCATCTCGCAGAATGTCCTTTTCCAATGGCAAAGCAAGACTCCAAGACCTTTCCAAATCACGAGGAGTATACCCGTGAGGCCCAGGAGTGTTGTCCAACACATACTCCGCCACAATCAACCAGTCTGACCAATTTTCAGCAGCACCTAGCTCTCTGACCAGAGCCCCAAGTGTTTTCTGCACTTCTTGGTGAACTCGCTCGTTGGATCCCATCTCACATGGCCCCTCGATCCGGCCTGACCAAAGATGGAATCGTTCGACTACAAAGGATACACCGCGTGAAGGCCCTTCGGACTTCCGCGTGAGCGAGCGACTTCAGAGGTTCCAGCATGACTGCATGCGACAAACAGCACAAGTACGTCATTGAGTACCGGTATAACCCTGCTTGTCCTCCTTGTTTGGTCCTTCGCAATCGATGGAAACTTCTTCCCAACAAGTAGTAGCCAGGCACTTCACCGCCTTGGCTTCCACCTTCGTCGCTCTGCTCCTGCCCTTCAAGCAAGACAGACACGAATCTACCCATCGCCTGATGTCCTCTTCCATAGATGGCCACCAAACGCAACGCTCCAGCAGTTTGAAAGTCACCTGAGCGCTCCTGTGAGCCCCAAGCGCTCCAGCAATTTGAAAGTCACCTGAGCGCTCCTGTGAGCCCCAACAACACCTCCATGAACTGCAAGGTAACACGATTTCCTCCAAGTGACCCCATTGGCCACTGCGACTCTGTTTGGGACCACAGGCACTTGGATCACCTGACCTGTTTTGAATTGAACTTCTCTCTCCAAGACTCCGTCTTCGGCAATCTTGAATGGATGGCTGACCTTCTTGAAGTGACCCGCGAGGGACTCATCCTTCCGCTGGGCCTCGTGCCAAGCACCTCTCAGAGATCCTGTGACCCGAAACTCGGACACTACTGCCGCATCCCTTGCAGCAGAAGCGACCTCCTCACGAGACATCATGTCCATCTTGGAACCTTCCTCCGCGGCACCAATAAGAGTCGACGGCTGAGGGCTTCTGGGAAGTTTCCCGTGATCATAGGAAGTAAGAATCCACCCTGCCGATCGCAGGCAGACCAGCACCCTTGGTCCTGGATCTTCATGACCCACGAAGGCCAATGTCCTTCTTTTCTGCCCTTCCTTCACAACGATCTTCCAGCTGAGCTGGACCTCATCCCGTCCTCCATCACCCAAGCACACTAGGACCTGGAAGGCTCCCAAGGACTTCCTACATCCCAGAGACTCCTCTCCTTTACCATCGTCCCATCCTTGGACGTGGTCAACCACTCCACGCAATCCGAGCAAGCACCTGAACCTTTGAGCTAGTTACCCAATTTCTTTATTGGACCAGACCGCTTCACACACCTCCGTCACCAAGGTTCGGTGATTATGCCAGTTCAGCGAAGGGAGGCTCCAAGCATAGGGCCCTGCCTTGCTGATTTCCTCGCGACAGCAATGGTGTCCAGCGAGAACTTCTCCGCCCCCAGTTAGAGCACCCACACTGCCAATTGTAGGGCAACTCAGGAACTGGCCCTCCCAGGTCCACTACGTCATCTACTGATTTCCACTTGAAGACCGACAGAACGACAGAAGACCAAACTTCACCTCAGCTTGGGACTTCTGATTGTCCTGTTTCCCAGCCTTTCCCCAGGCTGAGATGGCCCTGATTGGCACCAAAACGACTCCATTGACCCAGCCATGGCCAACATGTCAACTTCCAGGTCTTCGTCTTCCTTGGTGTCCAACTCCTCGGCGCGCTCTTCCTCCAGCACCGCTTCAAGGGTCTCTTGAACTTCCTTCTCAATGCACGTAGGACACCTGGAGAACAGGAAGGTGCGTTTTCCACACACACACACAAACTCCTTCATGCTCCCACATCTCCTTTGCTGGCTCCGACAACAAGGAGTACAGATTGACCCCATCCAGCGAATCAATCTTAACCAAACGCAAGGCGTTGAACATAGCAGCCGTATCATCCGGTCTGCCACCCTTGGTAGACACCCCGTAACCTTTTAACGGTTCCACAGAGAATTCCTTCACCAACTCTGGGCACGCTGCTGACACGTCCTCCGCTCCAATCTGGCTCTTCCAGACGCGAGGGTCAACACTCCAGACACACTTGATCTGGCTCCAGGAAGCTCCAACTTGGCGAGCCTCCTTTGGTTGAAGGTTACGCGCTTGCATTGCGACCTCTACAACCAAAGGCCACCAGTGATCACCGCCCCCTGCCCAAACCCTACCACTAGGTCCGGCATGAAAGCTCCGCAATCTCTGAGTGCCTTTGCACATGAAGTGAGCAGGTCAACCCTGAACCTCTTGATTTTCTTCGGTCCAGTGAGCCGTCCTACCGCTCCATCAAAGTGCGAACTGATGCCTTCGCCATCTTCAAATGGTCCGTAGCTCGCACGGGTGGAAAGCTCAACTCCCGGCAGAGCCTTCTCAAACAACTTTCGATACGCCACTATCGTTTGGTTTGAAGTCCTCGAATAATCCATCACCAAGAGAATCCGGACTGATGAGCTACGGAGGACAGCGACCTGGTCCGCGGGCGTTCGCACCGCGACCTCGTCTGCTGACACCTTCAAGTCTGGGATGGCGTCGTTGCAAGGGATGACTTCTGCGCTTTCGGTTCCTTCTCCTAGGTAACCATCCAAGTCAAAGCCCTTCAACTGCCCACTGAAAGCTCCCAAATCTTTGGTCCGCTGCTCCAGCAACGTCTCGCTCGCGGGGGTTCCTGGAAAATCCGTCTCCAAGCCTCGCGCTTCGTCCGCTAAGCGACCGGATCTCCGATCCGTCTGCCAATATCTCGGAAACCCAACGCACACAAGTTTCACGTCAACACCGATGTCGGCGTGTTGTGCTCTCGTGAGATTGGCGTGATCTCACCAACAGATCGTACGGACCGACCCCAGCGTCTTCCGGCTCATACGCTTCACTTCAAGTTGAGCGTAGGCTTCCTGAATCAAAGGAGGCCACCTCTGCTGTGCAGGTGTGAGGCTCTTGCTGTGGGCCATCAAGACCTTCATCTGCGAGAGGTCCCTCGTCATCTGCAAGACCGTGCCCCCAATGGCGATGCCTGATGCATCCGCCACCTGCTCCAAAGGACAAGTGCCATCCGCAGCACTTGCTTCATCAAAGACAGCAAGAGAGATATGCTGGCAGATCATCTTCTTGCTCGCTCTGAAGGCCTTACACCCATTCAGTGTCTGAGCTTCCAAGTCCTCCTTCCGGAAACACTGCACCTGGTTTCTGGTAGGCACCAAGGACTTTGGACACATGCCCAAACTCTGCCGGCAAATATCCCCTCAGCCAATTCCCACACCCAAGGAATTGCTGAATGTGAACCTTCTCCTTCAAAGGCGGAAAATCCGCAACTGCCTGGCATCTTTCGGGGTCAGGCGAGCTTCCACTCCCCCCGATCAAATGCCCAAGCAACTTCCCTTCAATCACACAGATTTCAGCCTTCGAGGTTCCAAAGGAAAACCCAAAGATGATTGACTTGTCAAGAAATCCTTCCAGAGACACCAGATGGCCCAACAAGAAGGGATCAGCTTGAGGATGCCTCTTTCCCAAGTCTGACCGTAATTTCTCATAGTAATAGTCCGTCGGCGTTTCTTCTGCCATCTTCTCCATGTCCACAGACTCGATGATGCGCAAGCTTGGATTCCACACACCGTCTCAAGCTTCTCGCAGAGCACACCGCGGCTTGTTCCTAGCCTGCGGGCGGCACAACCCGGCAACCATCCTGCCCAACTTGGCCCACTTCTGTTGTAGAAGGCCGCGACCCAACACTGCTTCAGGTCGCAGAGCTCTTCCTGAAACACTCGATGCCTTCGGGTGTCCCATGTACCCCACAAGAGCCAATTGGCACCTTCCTTCTTGAACACCACAGTCAAGAAGGGATGGTCCCTGGCGGCATCCGGCGGCTCAAAAGCCTGCTCGGAGTACCCCATGTAGCACAAACCATCCTTAGTCCCACCATCCCGAGGACGGCACCGACTGCAAGAACAAACACACACCGCGCTGTCCGTGACAGGAACTTCGTTGTCCCGAGGCGTAGTCCAACAGCCTTGGGTCATAGCAGCAACCGCTACCATCGCTCCAACCAAGCCATAGCCCGGCTTGGCGCTGCGTCCACCAAAGGACCGCAAGTCTCCTGACTGCTGCTCTCTGCTTAGAGCCGCACCCTTCACAAAAGGCTTCCAGACGGGCAGCACCGCACAGCTCACAGCGCTGATCAGCCTGAGGCAGAACAAACTTGGCGTCCATCATCCCGCATTCACAGATGCTGGACTCAACCAAACCAGCACGCACCTCAGCAACAGCGTGTCCTGGTTCCACTGTCACGTCTCCTTCCAGGGACGCAACCAAAACCATGCCTGAAAGGTCACCTGAGCTCCAGATGCCCGGCACAGCTTCCAAAGCGCCAGTGACTGGCAGGACCCCTTCACACAAGGACCCATCCAACACTGGACAAGACTCCCTCTTGACAGGAATCAGGGCACCTTCGCCTGCTTCCAGCGTCAAAGGCTCATCGCCATCAAACAGCAACAGTTGGTGATCATCGCCCCCAGGCTCAGCTTCCTCGGGGCCATCCACACTGGACATCACGGACACGAACGCATATGCCCGGTCCTTCGTGGTCTTGGTGAAATCCTCACACCGCGGCATCTTTACACCCAGCGTGTCGAGGATATGGTAATCTGGGCCGGGTCTGAAACCTAAACCCATTTTGGATTCATGGTCCGAAGCCCTGCCTCCAAGGATCAATCCGCGCCAGTCTGAAGTTCCTCGCGCAGCAACCTTGCAGCGCACAAAAATCTCTGGTCCATCGCGCGCTGTGTCTGGGTTTGCGCCTTCCAACAGCGTCGTCCTGCTGACCACTGCTCCCTTCAAAGGCACAGGTGCGCTGGCAGCGATTCCATGGACGTACTCCGGGTAGGTCCATTTTTCAAACCTCACAAGTGGGAACCTTCGGTCTTGTGGACCGATACCCAGGTCTGCCGCTCTGTTCAACATTCTCCTCTGTCTGTGACGTGGTTCGCTCCTGCGCAACCGTCGAGCATCACCTCAACCTTGCGGTCTAGGACCTTGACCACAGTCCGGTACTGGTATAACCACCCGACTCGTTGTCCACAAGGTGGAACCAATCCTTTGGCACATCGTCCAAAGTGGTAAACCGCGGCTTGTCGCCCGCAGGTTTTGCCAAGCTCAAGGTCTTCGTTGCAGCAGCGGTCTTCAGACTGACGGTCTCAGCACTACCAATCTGCACGGAGAAAGCAGCAAATGGGTTCGACATTGCTGCTCCAGAAGGTGCACTCCAACCTCCTGGCGCAACAGCCTGCCCGGCGGCAACCTGCCCGCTCGATGGCAAACTGTGGACCATATCGCAATCCGCACCCTTGCGACAAGACCCATTCTTCTGGAAAAAGGGGCAAATCGTGCCAGGAGCCTTCCTGCCTTTGCCCTTTCCTTTTCCTTCCTTTCCTGTTCCTTTGCCTTGTCCCTTTGCTTTCTGACCACCCTTTGCTCCTTTTGCAGCATAGGTTGGGTCAGGCTTCTGCGGCGCGTTCGTTTTCATCCCGGCAAGGACCTTCTTCCTAAGTTCCTTGTCGTGAGACCAAGGGCAAGCATCCCCATTAGGGCAGTTCCCATGATCCCTGAAATGGAAGCACAACTTCGTTGACTTCCCCGGCTGCGCCGTAGCAAGCACGCTCGTGGGACTAGCCTTCGGTTTAGGTTCTGGCTTTGGCTTGTCTTTCTTAAAGCGCGACGGCTCTCCTCCAGGTGGCACCTCGGTGTTCGTCGCAGCAAACACAGCATTCGCTGTGGCCTTGTGAGTCGCCTCGCGCTGTTCGTACTCCAGGACCACTCTGTGAGCTTCCTCCCACGTAGCCGGTCCCCGAAGCACAGCTTCTCCCTTCCAGAGCCTTTTGTCTCCTCTGATCTCTTTCTGAAGGCGCGGTGGCATCTTCCGAAGGTAGGACAAGTACAGCTCCCGGCTCGTCTTGCCTAACCCGACGGCTTCCAGCTCAGCTACGCTAGCCTCGAACAACGGCTCGAACTGATGACCACTCAGCTTTCCTTTCATCAGTAGCACGTGTTCGTTGTCCACCCTCACCTCTCTTTCTTATCACGAGATTCGGCAAACACCAGATGTTTTTCTTTAATCCTCAGATAAACAGCTTCTGGGTTGTCGAGCACTTCTCCATTGCGCCACGCAGCCCTGTACAGGTTCACGTAGGTACGCAACCTACTTCCTCTGCACTGTGACCTCTACGCGATGAGTTGTTCGCGGAAGGACATGCCACGACAATTGTTCGCAAGACTACAGCAGTCTTCGAACTCTTCATAGAACAATGCCACATCCTTCGCTTCAGACCGCTCATCGCTCAACGTGGGCCAACTTAGGAGCCTCCGGCTAGTTATGAAGTTATAACATAAGGTATAAGTAGACTTACGACCCTCATAAGTCTTGCCATAAGTCCATGTCCATAACTAGGGTTATAACTTATCCATTTTTTGATCGAGTTATAAGTATAGTTGACGACTTATGATAGGACTTATGATGAGGGTCAAAAAAAAGTTATGAAAAGTTATGAAAGGAGTTATGAAGTTATGAATTTGATGTTTTTTGAAACATTTTATAACTTCTTCTGATTTTTTTGATGGTTTTTTCAGAATTTGGTTTGAGAGTGATTTCGGCAGCAATGGCTCAAGTTCAGAAGCAACTAGCGGCCTCGCAACAGTTCCTGTCGGGCCTGCGCGATCTACCTCGCTTCAATGAGTTGTGCGCCAGTCAAGTGACACGATTGGTGAGCGTCATCCAGAAGAATGGGTTGACTACTGCGGAGGCTGCACATTGTCTGGATTCTTTGAAGGAGGATCTGTGGAGCGCAGACGCTCTAAATGAGTTGAAAGCAGCTTTAGCGGCAAACATTAAGGATGAACTGCCGGGAGGACCAAGTCGTGTACTGCAGCAAGATTATACGGCGTTGCCGCATTATCTTGACCAAGACATGTGGAATTGTTTGGAGCAATCTCCAGATGAGAAACTGAAGTTAGAACGTTTGCGCGGTCTTGCTGCCTCACTGGGATTGAAGAGCCCGACCGAGGGAACCAACGGCTGTTTGGTTTTCTTGGCTTTGTATGTTCCACAGAACCATGGCCTTTTGGAATCTGAGAAATATGACAAACTGCAGAAGAAGAAGGCTAAAATCAAAGGGCTTTTGAAAAGTCTCTCTGTTTCTGCGAACGGTCTCGACACTTTACCACCCGTTGTGACTGAGTGTCCTTCGGGTTTGATGGCTGCAGCATATCCGAAAGGGTTCACTTCTGGATCACCAAGTGCTCGGTCCATGGCAGACATTCTTCGAAGCATCAGGGATTATCCTCTCAGGAGTACTCACACCATGGCATCAGTCGAGACCCACTCTAGGACGGTGAACAGCATGGCGGGCTCAGATCCGAATATGGCATCTGTAGCCTCGGCTGTTGCTGTGGGCATGGCTGTGGCAAAGCAGGCCTTGGGGTCGGAACGTAGTTCAGTTCCACCTTCACTGGACATTCAAGTCTTCGACCGCGTTGCCAAGCCCCCAGCGGGTACCTATAAGATGCTACCCATTGAAGATGTGAAACCTGTGGTACCGGAAGCTTCCGGAACGACGAAGGATCCTGAGAAATTGATTTTGGCATTGAAAGATGACTTGTCTGCTGAAAAGCACGATGACAGAAGGGAAGACGAAGACGAAGATGACCAGACACAGCCGCCCAAGGACAAAGCGCTGCGTCGTCCTGCTGCCAGTAAGAGCGCCGCCAAGAAGAGGCCTGCTGCGAGCGGTTCTTCGGTAGGCCGTGGCACCGGGTCCATGAAACGTCCGGCTTCATCGTCTCCGCCAAGTATTCGGGATCGTCTCATGGCCACCATTCCGTTGAACCTGAAGAAGAAGTACCGCTTCGGTTGCTCTCGTTGTAGACAGCGACCGTACTGTACAGTGAGTTGTTGGGCTAGCCGCGGTTGGACGATAGATTGAAACCGACAGTAGAGAAACTCTTCCATGGAACATTTCCTGAAAAGCCAAAGAAAAAAGGGGGGGCGTAAACTAGAGTGCTTTGAAACAAGTCACGTAGGTGGGCTGGACACAAACCGGAACGTTGCTGTGTTGAGAACCTCTGTTGTTGTTTGCTGCCTTTTGGTTCAAGCGGCGAGACACCACGACACGTACGGCTGCGTACCTCCAGGCGTGGCTGACCGGCGGTTCATGGTATCAGTTGATATCAATATATATTTCTATACTCCATATATGGCATATGTAATCTGTCTGCGTGACGGATGTCTCCGTCCATCTGCGGGATCGATAAAATCACCTGCGGGGTGATTGAGATCATCTGCGCGATGATCTATAATCGAGTCACCTGCGGGATGATTTGGATCATCTGCGTGATGATCTATAATCGAGTCACCTGCGTGGTGACTTGAGATCGGCCCTTTGATATCATCTGCGTGATGATTATGTATATAAAGTTACCTGCGCGGTGACTTCATGTAAGGCGAGTTCATCTGCGGGATGAAGTCGGCTAGACCGTACCTGCGTGGTACGGAGCACCTGCGCGGTGATTTTTAAATACCTGCGTGGTATTGGATACCTGCGTGGTATCCCCTGAGATTGTCTGCGTGACATTCACAGGGAAAAATTTTCATGAGATAGATCACATATATAGATTATGGTTTAATATAGCCGCCTCCTGCACAGACTGTCAACATGCAACGTCTCCCTGCAGGCTGAAAGAAGATGGGAGGAGCGCACAAGAAGGCGGAGAAGACCTCTAGCAGCGCGGAGAGCTCTGACTCTGCGCCGGCTGAGGAGGAAGAGGAAGAAGAGAGGGAGGAAGAAGAAGAAAAAGCAGAGAAGAAAGAAGACCGTAAGGTAAGGAAGACAAGAAGCGGGAACACAAGGACGAGAAGAAGGAAGACCGCAAGGCAGAGAAGAAGGAAGACCGTAAGGTGGAGAAGAAGGAAGACCGTAAGGAGGAGAAGAAGGGAGAACGCAAGGAAGAGCGAGGAGAAGAGAGGAAGGACACGGCGCGGAAGGACGTCCGAAAGGACGTTCGGAAGGAAGACCACAAGGACCACCGCAGAGAGGACAGGAAGGAAAGAAAGAGCCGTGGACGCAGCAAGACTCCGCGTGAGGACCGCAAAGAGCACCGGGGACGTGACCGTCGACATGACCGAGAGAAGGAGCCGGTGCGCGACACACGGCGCCCTGCTGAGCCTAAGGGTCGACCTCGCGCGGTGGAGCCGCGCGCTCGACCTACAGGAAAGACAGACGAGATGGTCGAAGTCGTGGAGGAGACTGGGAAGCCACCACCTCCCAAGCGGACTGGAGGCTGGGCTGCACGCTGGCAGTGCTCCCACTGTGGACAGAACACACCAGTCAGCGATGGACCAACACCAGTGGCTGAACAAGACGTGCCTTGCCTACCAGGCATGGCGAAAGTTCACCAAGGTGGAACAGAACAAGGCTGGAGCCTGGGAGCACGCCTTGCACATTGCGGACTCCTTGCGCCGCAACCGTGCCGCAGCAGCAGCCTCCCAGGGTGTTGACGTTCGTTCAGAGCGTTCTGCCAGTCCGTTCTCGGTGGTGAGCTCTGTTCGCCGCGGCTTACAGGGAGACACCGCCCAGGGAAAGAAAAAGAAGAAGAAGGTGTCCTCCAGCTCTCCTGAGCCGGTGCGCCCGCAGAAGCACCGCCGCAAGAGAGAGGATCCTGAGTCCAGCGACAGTCCCGCACGCCCTAGTGGTAGTGGTCGAAGCCGTACGGTGAATATCACCATCCGCTGACGGAAACATCCTGAGCCGAGAACAAGCGCGTGGTAAAAAATTTGACCGTTGCTGAGGGGTTGTTGTCAAAGGGGTACTATAGGGGGTAACTGGTTTTTCCCAGGGTTTTCCGGTTGAGTGCTTCGCCGGTTCTCGCTTTGATTTTTGGCTCTGTGGCGTGCTTTGGGGCGGGGAGCGCGTGGCATGGACTCTGCTGACTTTGGGATTTCTCCGAAGAGGTGGGAGCGCTTTCTCCGAAGTCTGCGTGACATTGGAGACAGCCCCCGGCCAGGCCGTAAGGTCTGGGACCTCTATCCTGAGTGGACAGACGCATGGAACAATGTGATCCAGTTTCTGGACATGGCTCACTGCAGAGCGAACAATGACCACGAAGACGCTGATGAAGCAGCTCTGGCTCGATTGTCTGCTCTCATCATGTCTGGAATTCATTCGCGCAGGCTAGACCCAGATGAGAAGCATCCGGGCCACCTGCTCATTCGGGTTCGCCTCAACCCTTGGGAGCCAACTTATTTCCAGGACTACTGCAACCGCGTTGGTGGCTATCATCTTCGTGAGATTGAGGATGCTCTGGGTGATCTGCGGGATCTCCAACAGAAGTTATCTCTCAGGCCAATCCTGTTCCGAAGGGAATGGTCGTGGGTGACATTGGCTCTTCAAAAGTTGGAAAACATGAGAGATCTGATGGTAGAAGTCAGATCCGTAAGTGCTAAACGCGCACGCATGCGTTGACCGCGAGTTGACCGCGGTTGACCGCGGTTGACCGCGGCTCCCAGGCCTCAGATGTCGTTGACCGCGGGGTTGTTTGGGGGAGCCGAAAAGGTAGGCTACAGGCTTGTCCGCGCGTGTCCGCGGTGACCGCAATAGACTCCAGCCTAGGTTTTGGGCACAGTTCCCATGACCGCGTGACCGCAGACGCTTGACTCCGCACACGGAGAGCGAAAAAGGCCTTGACCGCGGCCCTGGAACAACTATCCTTGATTTTAGAACCTTTTGAGTTTCCGCGGTTGTTGGAACTAATGTATAGATCGTCATGTTGTTGCTGTTGCTTTTCTAGCTCCGGAAACACACCCGCCACTGCCTCTAGTCGCTCCCTGTCTTTGCGCAGCCATGGCGGCGATGAGCACGCGCAAGCTCTGCGGTCTTGACTATGAGTTGTCTGCGGGACGACTTCACGGAAAGACGTTCAAGCGCAAGCTCTGTGACACAAGTGAACGAACTCTCCGTAGAAACCTTGGCTCACAGAGCGGGCTTCAGACTTTCTCCCCCTCTGAGACACATGAGTTTTTCCGCGCGCTGCATAAGGAAAAACAGCAGAGCCCAAGTGGCAAACTGCAGTGGACAACTGTGCGTGCCTGCCTGGTGACCTCCCTGACCACGAAAAGCATCACCGCCTTTCGTGTGGAAGTCAAGGGCAAGTACCTGCCTCTGAGCGTGTGGAAAGCCCAGGGATGGGAGGAGAAGACAGTACTTAACTGCCCCAGTCAGTACTCAGAAGAACTGCAGACGGAGACTTACATGGTTCCGATTAAGGAACTGTCTTGGTCGGAACAGCACGAAGAGCACAGAGTCAGGGTACTCCAGCAGGAACAAGAGATCACGAAGAAACGCAAGCAAGGAGACAAAGGCATTGACGGTGAGGACGGCGACCTCGACGTCCCGCTCGCCGCTGCGGAGACGAAGGAGAAAGAGCCTAGTGCAAAGAAGCTAGCGGCTGCTCGCCGGAAGCTTTTCGGTCAAGGTCAAGCAATTGGCGGCAAAGCGCGCTGGGACCCTTGCGCCAGTCTCTGACCGGGCTTGAGCGCCTGTGGACCAAGGCCGCTACACAGAAGGAAGTGTTGCCAGAAGGTCTGGAAGCACTCGTGCAAGAGACTTTGTCCAAGCTCCAGGGTTGGAGTGCTGCGGCTCCCCGCCCCTTCGAAGGGGGCGAAAG